>CAIGRB010161168.1:0-14239 GCA_903798255.1 Fraxinus quadrangulata
AACAATCTCATTTTATGATAGTCGGTTACTTCACCACTTTGCTGTGTGAATCGCCCTATATGTTCCAAAGTGGATACTTCTCCTAAGCCAGTGAATAACGAAAATTCTGGTACTTTGTACCCTCTAGGCCATGGATATGCTTGGTCAACCCAATCAGGATATGACTTTATATAAATCGGCCTAATGATAGGTTGTGCCCCACAGGCCATTTGATCCTGTACTATTTCACCAGTCATGCTCATCTCAAATTCTTGCTTCATACACTTAGCGATCTCATGAGCAAGTAAATCAACGGGAGAACCAAAGACGATGTCATCCGCATAGATCTGAGCTATGGCGATGGTATCCTCAATTCGTCTTATAAACAAGGTTCTGTCAGCACCACCTCTCGCGAAACCATGTTCCTGAAGGTATGCAGTAAGCCGATCATACCAAGCTCTAGGAGCTTGTTTTAGTCCATACAAGGCTTTATTTAGCCTATACACATAATGAGGATATTTCGGATCAAAGAACCATTTAGGTTTTTCCATATAGGCTTCTTCCTGAGAACACCATTCAGAAAAGCACTCTTGACATCCATTTGATACAATTTGAAACTCAAGGAACAAGCAACCACAAGAAGAATTATAATGGATTCAAAACTAGCTACCGGGGCAAAAGTTTCATCAAAATCAGCACCTTCAACCTGAATGTATCCCTGAGCAGCCAACCTTGCCTTATTCCTCGTAATGGTACTTTGATTATCCGTCTTATTCTTGAATATCCACTTGGTACCAATGATATTACAATTATCAGGCCTAGGTACTAAGTCCCAAACATTATTTCTAACAAACTGATTTAACTCATCATGCATAGCACTGACCCAACATTCATCCCCAAGAGCTTCTTCAACCTTCTTTGGTTCAATTTGAGACAGCTCGCATATGACAGTTCAGCACCATCATATGAAGTCTCATTCCTTCTTCTATATCTCCAATTACATTATCCTTAAGGTGATTCAATTTGACTCTGGACGAAAGTTCTTTAGGTGGTTTAGTTTCATTATCAGACATAGAGTCCTTAGTTGAAACGGCCAACTCATTTAAGGTTTGTGGGGGATCTACATCCAACAATTCCAGCTCAACACACTCTCCACCAATCTCCCCCTTACAACAAACATCATCAACTACCACATTGATAGATTCCATCACAACACGTGTGCGATTATTGTACACCCTATAGGCCTGACTATTCTTGGAATATCCTAAGAATATACCTTCATCACTCTTGGAATCAAACTTTCCCAAGTTTCTCTGTCTCACAAAATGTAGCAGTTGCTGCCAAATACACGAAAGTACTTGACAGTAGGCTGTTTGCCCTTCCAGATCTCATACGGTGTCATGTCAGTTTTTGGTCTAAGATAAACTCTATTGATAATGCGACATGCCGTATTTATAGGTTCACCCTAGAAATGCATAGCTAAATCTTTACCATGAAGCATAGCTCTTCGCCATTTCTTGAAGCACACGATTTTTTCTCTCAACTACCCCAATCTCTTGTAGAGTGATTGGTGCGGAGAACTTATGCTGGATTCCTTCCTCCAGATAGAAGTTCTCAAGACTTGAGTTTTCGAATTCCTTGCCATGGTCACTACAAATTCTGGATACAAAATAACCTTTCTCATTTATGAGTTTCTTACTCAAGGAGATGACAAGACTAAACACTTCAATTTTATCTCTCAGCAGTACAATCCAAGTAGAAAGAGAAAAGTCATCAACCACAACCAAGATACATATTTTACCACCAAGACTTTCGGTCCTCGATAATCCCATCAGATCCATATGAAGTAATTCAAGAGGCTTGCTTGTCAAGATCTTAGAAGTTAGTTTGTGGGAAACCCTANTATTTTTTACCCTTAATTTGTTCAGGGTTTGGCAACTTATGCTTATCGCCCAATTTTATCTGCTTATCCTTATATAATTTATCAAATATAAGGTCAGCTTTGGTCACATCAAATAAAAATATCCTAGCCTTCTTGTTTTCATCTTTTATAGGCTCATATTTGCCCGACACTCTAGGTTTGGCCAATATAGGGCAAGTATATGTATCTCCTTTAATCAATTCGGCCAAGCACACTTCAGTTTGATCATGATATTCTTCATTAATAGTATGAACGTTAAAATTCGGGTCTCTATAATAAGTCCTCATGCTAGAATTTTTCATTTGCTCTTCTTCTCTTATAAATATCGCTCATACCTATCACATTCGCACTAAGTTGGAAAAGATCTGGAAATTCTCTGTCTTAAAATTTCTTTTTTAAATCAAAGCTTAAACAGCTTTGGACGATTTTAACAAATTCTTTTTCGGACAAATGTATAAAATATTTACTTCTTGTTGTCTTAAACCTTTAAAGAAAACCTTCTGCCCATTCATTCGGCAATTGACGTAGATTCGCCAAGTCAGCCAAAGTAACTTCAAATTTAGTCTTATAAAACTGGGCATGAAATAACTGTTCCAGTTGTTGCCATGTTTGAACAGAGTTTGCTGGCAAATTAATGAACCAGGAGAAAGCTACTCCTGTTAACGAACTAGGGAACAATCTCATTTTATGATAGTCGGTTACTTCACCACTTTGCTGTGTGAATCGCCCTATATGTTCCAAAGTGGATACTTCTCCTAAGCCAGTGAATAACGAAAATTCTGGTACTTTGTACCCTCTAGGCCATGGATATGCTTGGTCAACCCAATCAGGATATGACTTTATATAAATCGGCCTAATGATAGGTTGTGCCCCACAGGCCATTTGATCCTGTACTATTTCACCAGTCATGCTCATCTCAAATTCTTGCTTCATACACTTAGCGATCTCATGAGCAAGTAAATCAACGGGAGAACCAAAGACGATGTCATCCGCATAGATCTGAGCTATGGCGATGGTATCCTCAATTCGTCTTATAAACAAGGTTCTGTCAGCACCACCTCTCGCGAAACCATGTTCCTGAAGGTATGCAGTAAGCCGATCATACCAAGCTCTAGGAGCTTGTTTTAGTCCATACAAGGCTTTATTTAGCCTATACACATAATGAGGATATTTCGGATCAAAGAACCATTTAGGTTTTTCCATATAGGCTTCTTCCTGAGAACACCATTCAGAAAAGCACTCTTGACATCCATTTGATACAATTTGAAACTCAAGGAACAAGCAACCACAAGAAGAATTATAATGGATTCAAAACTAGCTACCGGGGCAAAAGTTTCATCAAAATCAGCACCTTCAACCTGAATGTATCCCTGAGCAGCCAACCTTGCCTTATTCCTCGTAATGGTACTTTGATTATCCGTCTTATTCTTGAATATCCACTTGGTACCAATGATATTACAATTATCAGGCCTAGGTACTAAGTCCCAAACATTATTTCTAACAAACTGATTTAACTCATCATGCATAGCACTGACCCAACATTCATCCCCAAGAGCTTCTTCAACCTTCTTTGGTTCAATTTGAGACAGCTCGCATATGACAGTTCAGCACCATCATATGAAGTCTCATTCCTTCTTCTATATCTCCAATTACATTATCCTTAAGGTGATTCAATTTGACTCTGGACGAAAGTTCTTTAGGTGGTTTAGTTTCATTATCAGACATAGAGTCCTTAGTTGAAACGGCCAACTCATTTAAGGTTTGTGGGGGATCTACATCCAACAATTCCAGCTCAACACACTCTCCACCAATCTCCCCCTTACAACAAACATCATCAACTACCACATTGATAGATTCCATCACTACTCGTGTGCGATTAATGTACTCCCTATAGGCCTGACTATTCTTGGAATATCCTAAGAATATACCTTCATCACTCTTGGAATCAAACTTTCCCAAGTTTCTCTGTCTCACAAAATGTAGCAGTTGCTGCCAAATACACGAAAGTACTTGACAGTAGGCTGTTTGCCCTTCCAGATCTCATACGGTGTCATGTCAGTTTTTGGTCTAAGATAAACTCTATTGATAATGCGACATGCCGTATTTATAGGTTCACCCTAGAAATGCATAGCTAAATCTTTACCATGAAGCATAGCTCTTCGCCATTTCTTGAAGCACACGATTTTTTCTCTCAACTACCCCAATCTCTTGTAGAGTGATTGGTGCGGAGAACTTATGCTGGATTCCTTCCTCCAGATAGAAGTTCTCAAGACTTGAGTTTTCGAATTCCTTGCCATGGTCACTACAAATTCTGGATACAAAATAACCTTTCTCATTTATGAGTTTCTTACTCAAGGAGATGACAAGACTAAACACTTCAATTTTATCTCTCAGCAGTACAATCCAAGTAGAAAGAGAAAAGTCATCAACCACAACCAAGATACATATTTTACCACCAAGACTTTCGGTCCTCGATAATCCCATCAGATCCATATGAAGTAATTCAAGAGGCTTGCTTGTCAAGATCTTAGAAGTTAGTTTGTGGGAAACCCTAATCTGTTTACCTTGTTGACACGGACCACAAACAGTGGTATCCGAATTATCAAGCTTAGGCAGACCAGTGATAATCTACTTCTTGGCAAGTTTAGACAGACTGTAATGGTTCAGGTGGCCCAGTCGGTGATGCCACAGCTCAGTTACATTGATCTTGACACTACTACACCTGTAAGTAGAATTCGGTAAGACTCCGTAACAATTTTCAGAAGTTCTCACACCCTCAAGAACAATGTTACCAGTCTAGTCATATACAGAACACCTTTTCTGGACAAAGGTAACTTCAAAATCAGCATCACAAATTTGACTGACACTCAACAAATTTGACTTTAAACCTTTCACATACAGCACATCTGAGATATCTGGTAGCCCAGCAATACTCATAGCTCATTTACCAAGTATCGGTGCCGTAGCTCCATCACCAAATGTAACTACACCACTATTCCACTCATCAAGTGAAGAGAACATAGATTTGTCACCGCATATGTGTCTTGAAAATGCACTGTCAAGATACCACATGGAATTATTTTGTGCTTTGAGAGTAAGGTGAGCAACGCGACAATTTAACACATCTTCCAATCGTTTACACTCATCCTCCCTTTCTCTTTTCTCGATCTCATGGTCAGATTCGATAGCAGCAATCGAGGTGAAGGACATGAATTTTTGTTCATCCTCACCACAAGATGTCTCATTCTGAAAACCAAAATCTAATTCATCATCACTCAAGGTCACAACTAAAGCTCTACATTGTTCTTTACATGAACTCTTCTTTAAATTAGGACATTCACTCCTAATGTGATCAAGCCCCTGCACTCGTAGCATTGGATAGATTGAGATTTCAAATCGGGAGTCCTAGAGGTGTTTTTCTCACGTCTACCTCTCGAGAATGCATTAGGGACGTCACTATTTCGTTCCTGAGGCTTTCTCCTATTCCTCATCACTTTCTGGAATTTTTTTAATGAAATAAGCAATTTCATCGTCCCTAAGGGTCTGAGTATCAGTGGACTCTCTCTGAGCTTCTGTAACAGTGCTCATGGCGATGGATTTACCTCTTGTTGGTTGTGATATAGTAAGTTCATAAGTTTGAAAAGATCCTATGAGTTACTCAATCTTAATAGCATCAAGTCCTTACTTTCTTCTCTCGGGCAGTGATCTAAGGACTTTCCTAACAATTTTCGACTCGAGAATCCTCTCATCTAAATTAAAACTCGAATTGACTATGCCATTCAATTTAGCATAGAAACTATCAAACGACTCATCATCAGCCATCCTTATCTCTTCAAACCTAGTGGTCAACATCTGTAGTTTAGAGTTCTTACCAGTTTTAGTTTCCTCGTGTGTGGTTTCTAAAATATCTCAAACTTCCTTAACAGTTTCACACATCGATACACACCTAAACCTTTTAGCAGACACAGCCATGAACAGGGGATGAAGACCTTTATTGTTCCAATTACACTCATCCATATTAGTTTTGGTCCACAGTGAGATATCAGTGGGTATTGCTACATCTTCAACAGTAGTTGTAGGTGGTGTCCACCCATTTTGAGCACTTATCTAAATATATTCATCCAAAACTTTAAGGAAAGCTCTCATTCAAACTTTTCAGTAAGCATAATTGCTCCCGTCAAAGAATGGAGGCACGAACAATGACTGACTTATCTAGAATACTATAATTAAGGGTCAGGAATCGATTTAAGGTTCTGATACCAATTTAAAAATGCGTAGTTCGACCCTAACAACACCTAGAGAGGGATGAATAAGTGTAATATGCGGAAGTTAAAAAATCTAACGAATTAAACAGCTACAAGTCACTTTTAATTCTTATCTAGACGATTAAACATTCAAGTCAATTTGTCCTAAATTGAATTACCACAGTTTTTATATTAAACAACAAACTGTAAAGCAGTAAATCAAATATTGGAATGATCATCCAGGAACCCAACTAGAAAAAACTTACAGTCTATCAAACTAGACGACCCGTACTATCTAATCACTCGACTGCACTCCATACAGCTCTCTGTGGATGCCGTGCTCCCCTGCACCAATCCTTAGCGGTTGTTACCCAAGCTCTCCAAAGAATCTGCTATCATGTAGCACTCCAAGTCTTATGAATTCTTTTATCTTCCATGGATCACGAAGAACGACTCGTTCTTCATAGACAGGAACTCCTGTCAACTTCTTTCAATCTTCAGAACATTGACCAGATGTAGAGGAAGTGGTTTTTGGTATTTGGATTTTAGAACTGATATTTTTCTCTTAGAAGATCTCACACAAGAGGAAGGTTGAAAGATAATGTGGAATGATTCTCTCACAGATGAAGTTCTCTCAATTGTTTAACCTTAGAAAAATCGTCCATGTGAGTTCTAGTATATATATGTAGGTCAAAAAACAAGTGGGTCGGGAAAAAGCCTTTAAAATGCGAAATGAAAATTTCCCGGACAGGTCTTTCGCTCAAGCGAGGTCTCAGGGACAGTCGAGGGACAGTGTGTCGCTCGAGCGAAGGAGGGGCGATAGTCTAGTAACGATGTTTTTGCTTTTGTAACTCGAGCCAACCCTTGGTGACAGTCCAGCGAAAATTCGCACCATTTTCCTCCTTGTTTCAAACTCGAAACCCTACATCTACTAACTAACTTTTGAACTATTTGCACATTACTCCTTGAACTTTTACAACCTATCCAATTAAGTCCTTTTTGTTCACAGAATTTGCCAATTATATAATCAATTAAAACCTAACACATTGAATTTTGGAAATAAAAATTGTTGGTTCCAAATCAAGATCACGCAACAATAAACGCAAGAATGTAAAATCGTAGAAATATAAACGATAACACGAAGGATTTTTCGCCCCCCCTTTGGGAGATCGGATGTTCAGCTAATAAGCCTACTCACCCATTGAGCATCTACAAAGTAGATTAGGCTCGAATCCACTAAGAATATCACAAAGTTCAGATTTATAGAATAAATGAAGAAGATTTCTTCAAGTTTCTCTCTAGCCTCTCACAAATACAAGTTTCCTCTTACTAGTACATACAAGATACACTCGAAATATCACTAAGATATTATAGATCACATACTAAGGATCTCAAGAATCAATTACAGAGAAACCACTCGAGAAAGAAGATACAAAGAGAAAACCCTAGAAGAGAATGAACGAATAAATTCAATCGAAGAGTCCAGAACAGGATTAAAACAACCCTTCACATCATTTCATCCAACGGTCCAGATCAATCGAAGGATAGAGCCAAGAGTGCACCACTTAATTTTGGAGCAGCAAACTGATTTTGCCCAACACAAGCATAAGCCCAAGTATTACAAGTAAAATAGGCCAATAACACTTAATGGCCCAAATCATAATAGAGAGGCAGACCACAATTCCAATATTCTCTACCTTGCCGAACTATTTTGATCATTCCTATATGGATTCAAAAAACCTAATTCAATGGTTTCACTTGCTCTAACATACATGTAAAAAAGGAAAAACAATTAGAATTGATAATCAACAAAAATTGAACTAACTAAAACTAAACAAGAACATTACCTTAAGTTGATATTCAACAATTTTAAACAATTCCTGAATTTGTTTAAAGGTAACACCTTAGTGCCAAAATTAGCAGGATTAAACTCAGTAGGTATTTTAATCAAACTTATCAAACCTTTATCATACATGTTTCTAACAAAGTGGAACTTAATATCAACATGTTTAGTCCTATCATGAAAAATAGGGTTTCTACTCAGATGATTGGAACTTTGATTATGAGTATATATTCTGATCATTTCATTTACAAACCCAAACTCATTTAAAAGGCCTCTCAGCCACAGACTTTCTTTAACAGCATCACATGCTGCAAAATATTCAGCTTCTGTGGATGAAAAAGCAACAATATTTTGCAATTGGGATTTCCAACTTATGCAACCATCACAAAGAGTAAACATATAAAAGGATGTAGATCTCCTCCTATCTAAATCACCAGCAAAATCAGAATCTGTATAACCTTTTAAAGTGACACTTTCATTACATCTTTGAAACTTTAAGCCCAAGCTAGTTGAACCCTTTAAGTACCTCAATGTGTTTCACCAGGGTTAGCCATAAATCTACTAAGGATACTTATCCCACGAGCTAGGTCAGGTCTAGTGCATATCATAAGGTACATTATAGATCCAACAGCATTAGCATAGGGTACACTAGACATTCTATCATGCTCATCATCAGTTTTTGGTGATTGTTCACTAGAAAGTTTAAAGTGATTAGTAATAGGCAATGTTACAGATTTACAGTCAGACATAGCAAATTTTCAAGTACTTTATTCACATAGGAATGTTGATTCACATACAAAATCCAGTTTTTTCTATCTCTTTTGATTTCTATTCCTAAAATTCTTTTAGCTTCTCCTAGATCTTTCATTTCAAATTCAATTTTAAGTTTTCCTTTAACATACTCAATATCAGATATGTTTTTACAGAAAAAAGCATATCGTCTACATAGAGTAGTAGATAAACAGATTCAGGACCCCTTAAACCTTTATAGAAAAACATAAATCAAAATTATTTTTAGAAAAGCCCAAATTCTGAACATGAGAATAAAATTTCTTGTACCATTACCTTGGGCCTTGTTTTAGTCCATAAAGAGACTTTCTTAATAAAAACATGTTCAGCTTTTGAATGTAATTCAAAACCTTTTGGTTGATGCATGTATATGGTTTCATTAAGGTCACCATTTAAGAAGGCAGTCTTAACATCAAACTAATCTAATTCCCAGTCAAAATGAGCTGTCAAGGCAAGTAAAATTCTGATAGAAGTATACTTTGCAACAGGTGAGAAAATCTCATTGTAATCAATACCCTCTCTCTGTGTGAATCATTTAGCAGCAAGTCTAGCCTTATATATTTTCCCCAAAGTATTAGGTTCTCCTTCTTTAATTTCATAAACCCATTTGCAATCAACTATCTTTAGATGTTTAGGTTTATCAACAAGAACCCAAGTTTTGTTCTTAAGAAGAGAATTCATTTCTTCTTGCATTGCTTCCAACCAAAACTTGGAGTCATTACTATTTAAGGCTTCTTGATAAGTCATAGGTTCAGAATTAATAGATTCCAGTTCAGAATAGAATGTCACAAATTCAACATTGTTAATTCTGGTGGAAGGAATCATATTCCGTCTACCTCTATCTCTGACCAGTTGATAGTTGTCAAGGGATGTTCCTTGAGAATAATCTTCAATTTTAGATTCATCTTGAGACTGATTTATGGCTGATTGAGTAGACTCCACCTCAATCAAATTTCTAGGTTCAGAATTGTTTTGGTCTTGATTTTCCAAGACAGTTTCTCTAGTCAAAGGTGGAAGATCAGTATTCTGACTTGAGGGAGCTTTACATGGAAACTGATTTTCATCAAATACAACATTTCTACTGATTATGAATCTATACCCATTCTTTTCTCTTACCATAGTCTATAACCCTTAGTTTCTTCTCCATACCCCAAAAAAATACATTTTTGTGATCTGGGTTCTAGTTTACCTGCATCTTGATGGGAATATGCAGCACAACCAAAAACCCTTAATTTGAGATAATTATGAGATTTTCCTGACCATAAATGTTCAGGGATTTGAAAATCAATAGCACTTGAAGGAATTCTATTTATTAGATAAGTGACTATTTTTAAGGCTTAACCCCAAAAGAATTTTGGAAGATTAGAACTAAGTAACATATATATCACCTTTTCCAATAGGTTTCTATTCATTCTCTCAGCAATACCATTTTGTTGAGAAGTGTATGTTACTGTTCTATGTCTCAAAATTCCACACTCTTTACAGAAAATATCAAATTCATAATTGCAGAATTCCAAGCCATTATCTGTCGTAAGTGGCTTAACCTTTTTATTGGTTTGATTTTCAATCATAAGATTCCATTACTTGAAGTTTTGAAAAGTATCAGATTTGTTTTTCAAAAAAAAAGTCCAAAATTTTCTCGAAAAATCATCTACTATTAATAGGTAAAATCTGAAACCACTTAAAGTACTTACTGAAGCAGGTCCCCATAGGTCTGCATGCAAGTACTCAAGAATAGAAGTAGATTTGTGAATTTTAGTTTTGAAAGGCAATTTACTTTGTTTTCCAACAACACAATCTTCACAAAATATGAGTCTTTCAATATTATCCTTTCCAAAACAATTTAATTTGTTCAAAATCATCAATCCCTTTTCACTAATATGGCCTAGTCTCCTATGCTAAATCAAAGCTTTATCAGTCTGAGTTTTCACAGTTGCAGAGGTGTTGTCAACTAATGGTTCAGCTTGCAGTATGAAAATGCCATTGGATTTAGGAGAAGAAGTTATCTGTTTTGAGTTAAGACTGATTTGGGTAAGACCTCTATGAATTTTTATTTCATATTCATCATCCAATTGTCCCAAAGATATTAAATTTCTTTGCAGGTTAAGAACATATCTGGTTTGATGCAGTTCAAGAATATAGTTGTTGTCCAGTAGAAGTTTCAGATTTCCAATACCTTTAATTTGACAGGTCATACTGTTTCCCATTTGAACTTGGCCACCACTAAGGTCATTAAAGTCAGTAAACCACTCTTTAACATGACATATGCGGAAGGAACAGCCAGAATCCAGCACCCACTCATTTAGACCCCTTTTAGTTTTAGTAACAAGGACAACCCCTTGAATGTCTGATTCATCATTGCAAACAATGTCTGCTGACCTATCAGTGTTGAATTTAGATTTTGTATCAGATATCTTCTTAAAGTAGTCTTTTATAAGATGTTCAGTCTTCCCACAATAGTAGCATTTCTGTCTTGCATCTTAGATTTGGGTTGATTCCTGTTCTGAGTTCTGAATTTAGAAAACTGAGATTTCCCTTTCTTAAGAGAGTTGTAGTTACATTGTTTCACTTTCTTGTTCTGGTTAACCTTCTCTCTAATATTTAATCCTTCTCCAAACTTAGGATTCTTAGCTTCAGTTTTCAGTACCAGTTCTCTATTCCTTAAAGATGATATTATAATATCAACAGTAAGTTCAGTTCTCCCATACTCTAAGGCATTTCTTAGGTCTCTGTATCTATCACCTAAGGCATTTAACATAGTAACAACTTGCTGATCTTCAGATAATTCTTCATCACAGTCTGTTATTTCTTGTACCAATTTTGTAAATTTATCAATATTGTCTTATAAGTTTGAAGAGAGATCAAATATGACGTTGTAGAATTTTCTTAGCAGGTAGCATTTGTTTGGCATGGATTTAGTTAGATAGAGATATTCAAGTTTAGCCCAAAGACTTTGGGTATTAGTAGTATTTCCAACCTTTCTAATCATAGTATCAGATAGATGAAAAAAAGTAGAACTCTAGGCAATTTCATCTAACTCTTGTCTCCTATAAGCACTAAACTCAGTAGGCCAAGTACCATCAATAGCAATAACACATCTCTGTTGTAACAACAGAGCCCTCATTTTCTGACGCCACAGGCTAAAATCCCCAGTCCCTCTCCAGACCTCTACTTCAAACATATGTACAGTAGTCATATTTACAAACAGACTCACAAGAATATTCAAGTTTATGTTCCACACAGAATGCAGCAGTATATTCAGTGTAACAAGCAACAATAATAGAACTTGTAATATGACAACAAGCAGAAAATATGCACAGACTTATCAGTATGACTGGTTTAAGGGGTGATGACCCTTCTTGATCCTTTACTCCATCAGATTCCCATACCCTCAAAGAGGTCTTGGACAAAGGAAAGTAAAGGAGAGCCAATTACCTTAATAACCAAGTCAAGAATAGATAAAGCAGTGAATTATATGAAGCAGGAAATAAGTGAAGTTGAGAAAGTTATACCAAAGCTGAAACCTCAAAAGTTTCAGATAAGAAAGAATATGAGGAAATACTAGAACCAGTTCAGTTTAACACAATTGAACACCAAGAACCAACGAGTCACAGCAACTCAGTGTTATAGGAATGAGTCAGGATAACTAAGCAGATATTGGAGTGAGTCAACTCAACTCGCGGTAACTCAAAACGAGTTCCCACAGAACCTTCCTCAGTAATGAGTTACAACCCAAAAAAGGCCATGAACCAAGCAAAAGACAAGATCTCAAGAATCCAGAACCCCCAAAAGGTTTTTCACACAGAAAAACACAAATCAAGAACACTTGAAAGTCAGTTGCACAGATCAAGGGGTTTTTAAAGAAGAGATCCAATCAAGAATTGGATCGAGGAGCAAATGAAACACACAATTTTAGAAAACCATAAAGTTTTAACAAAATTTACTTAAAACCAAGTAGATCTGTAAAAGGCGATTTTACAAAACACCCTAATCCCAATAGAAGGAAGTTCTGATACCACTTGTTGGTTCCGAATCAAGAATATGCAAAACAAACGCAAGAATGTAAAATCGCAGAAACATAAATGATAACACGAAGGATTTTTCGCCCCCTTTTGGGAGCCCGGATGTTCAGCTAATAAGCCTACTCACCCGTTGAGCATCTACCAAGTAGATTAGGCTCGAATCCACTAAGAATATCACAAAGTTCAGATTTACAGAATGTATGATTTCTTCAAGTTTCTCTCTAGCCTCTCACAAATACAAGTTTTCTCTCACTAATATATACAAGATACACTCGAAATATCACTAAGATATTACAGATCACACACTAAGGATCTCAAGAATCAATTACAGAGAAAACCACTCGAGAGAGAAGATACAGAGAGAAAACCCTAGAAGAGAATGAACGAATAAATTCAATCGAAGAGTCCAGAACAGGATTAAAACAACCCTTCACATCCTTTCATCCAACGGTCCAGATCAATCCAACTGTAGACCCAAGATTGCACCACTTAATTTTAGAGCAGCAAACCGGTTTTGCCCAACACAAGCATAAGCCCAAGTATTACAAGTAAAACATGCCAACAACCTAAATGGCCCAAATCATAATAGAGAGGCAGACCACAATTCCAACAAAAAATACTTGTGTTTAAGTGTTTTTCTTCAACAAGGCTTGATCAATTCTCAAACCATTTGTTAAGAGTCCCTTTAAGTACCAATTAAATTTTAAAGGGGATAAATATGGTTTGAGGACAACGATTTTGTATTTGAGCCCGTCTACCAAGTTTTTGCGTTCTTGATTATGCTTGTCTTTGTTCTCCTCTCCATTTCCTTTGAATATTTTGTTATTCAACCAATACTTCATCCTCAGGTTCTGCCATAAATACGTCAAACTCTAGAAATTTCAACCACGCAAATTTCCTTTTAGTTCTAGAGATTCCACATAATGTGTTTAAACGACTCACAGTGATGGGTTTCCTTGTAGCAACTTTCCAAAGAGGCGAAATCTAGCCCTTCGAATGGTATTTCATAAATTGAATTTTGATTGATAGAATTTCTAAATTTCATATGAAATATTTCAATTTATTTCGAATGACTTTATAGAGAGGTTAGAATTATGACAATCATACTGTTAAATATTTTTTAATATAATCTTAATTAATTCTTAATTTACAATATTTTGCAAGGTCTTAATTTTGTTTGAAATAATTACGACTAAAAACTGAAGAACTTAATTTTACCAACTTAAATTGAAGATTCAAGTGATTTATAATACCAATATCAGCAGCAAAGTTTAACTTAAGAGATCTATTATTGAGAGCGTTTCAAATTTGGAGTGACAATTTAGAATCAATCTATTGTCATGAGTAGATTAAATTGTTGGAAATGGGTCAAGTTTGACTAATAATTCGGGTGGGGCCCGATATCCGTTTTGTGCGGGTCAATGGTCAAACGTGTTCTACT
>CAIGRB010161173.1:2118-15356 GCA_903798255.1 Fraxinus quadrangulata
CCTTAGGGCGAATATTCTTCGTGTTCTTTACTGTTTTTGGCAATTTTGCACTTTTAGGTTGGTTGTTGTTGGTGTGTAGTTGATATTTAGTGTAATACGATCTTATCAGTGGTATCAGAGCTGCAGGCTGTGGTTCTTGGCTCTCGATCTGGGCAGACATTAAACTGTTCACCTGATTCATATACCGTTCTTGTTTCTTGAAACCCTAATATAGGGCTTTTGGTGAGTTCGTTTCGTTATTTACAACTGAGTGCACTGATTTGTTGCTTATGCTTTAATTGAGTTCTGCAAAACGTTTTTTTTCTTTAACTGGGTTTGAGACTCTGCTTGGCAATTCCTTTGTCCAAAAACCCTTGAGTTGTCTGGAATCTGAGGGTTGTCTTATTTTTTGAGTCAAGAACCTCAATTCAAAAACCTATTCACGTGTTCTTTAATTTTGTATACTGCAACTATAGTGATTTGTGCTATAGCTTGTAAGTTGTTACAAGAGTTGTTGAATGTTCTTGCCTGAAACTGAATATGTGAATCACTGTACATAGTAAATACATTCTGCTGGTTGTATAGTTTATGTTTTTGTCTCTTGAGTGTTGACATTTGAATTATTACTTGATGTGTATATTCCAGGTATGCTCTGCCTGATTTGCATTCATTAGCCATACATTCAAAATTTTCACTATGCCTTCTTCTAAATTTGAATTGGAAGTTTTTAATGGCAAATGAGACTTTAGTCTCTGGAGCCAGAAAATGAAAAATCTTTTACTTCAACAAAAGTGTGCAAGAGTCATTGATGAGTCATGGCCTATTGATATGGAAACCAGTAAAGTTACTGAACAAGATGAAATTGCATGGAGTTCTATTTTTCTGCACTTGTCTGATAATGTGCTTAGAGAAATAGGAGAGACAAAAACTGCTGCTGAATTGTGGAAAAAATTGGAGTCCACTTATTTGAATAAAGCTATGCCAAATAAAGTCTACCTCCTAAAACAGTTTTTTGGTTTTAAACTTGATCAATCTCTTGACCTTAAAACTATTATTGATAGATTCAATAGATTAACCCGCGACCTAGCCAACTGTGACGAGAAACTCTCAAGTGGACAGCTGGCCGTGGTTTTATTAAATTCAATAGGTGATAATTATAAGGATGTTAAAAATGCTATTGAATATGATAGGGAAACTCTGACTACTGAAGTGATCGTTAATGCCTTGAGGACTAAAGAGTTAGAGTTAAAATCTGAAAGGAAAGAGTCTTCTAGTGGTGTGAATTTGATGGTGAAGTCTAAGTTTAACCCCAAGTATAGTAACTTCAATAAGAAAGTAGGACACAAGAAAAAGTTTTTTCAGAAAGATAAAGTAAAGGTGAAAGGTAAAAAATATTTTTACTGTCAAGAGGAAAGTCATTTTATTAAAGACTGTCCTAAGAGACTTAGTGACAATAGAAATAAGTCTAAAATTGATGGTGATGCAGCTTTAGCCTATAACAATGAGACTAATATTGATGAGGTCTATGTTGCTACCACTCATCAACCTAGTCAAGAATAGATCATTGACTCAGGTTGTACTTTTCACATGTGTCCTAATAGAGAATGATTTGCTGATTTTGAAACTGTAAATGGTGGTCAAGTTTTAATGGGTAATCATATGGCATGTCAAGTTAAGGGCATATGAACCATCACTTTAAGAGTAAAAGATAATAATCTTCTTGTCTTAGAAAAGACCAGATATGTTCCTGACCTTAAAAGAAATTTGATTTCTTTAGGTGTGTTAGATGACCTAAACTATGACATTATGATTAATGCGAGTTACATTAAAATCTTGAGGAATTCACATTTGATTGTGGAAGCTCCCAAGAGACATGAATTTTACATTTTGCAAACTCAAAACATTTCAGACTCCACTTCAGCAGCACTTTCTGTTTCGAATGATAAGTCACAAATATGGCACAAGAGATTGAGTCATATTAGTGATAAAAGGGTTGCAGATTTTGAAAAAACAAGGTGTTTTTGGAAAATATAACATTGAGAAACTCAATTTTTGTGATTATTATATTCTAGGAAAGCATAATAGGTTACCATTTTTGCCTGGAATGCATAAATCTGTGTCTATTCTTGAATACTTGCATGCTGATCTTTGGGGACCAGCTAATGTGCCTATTCATACCGGTTTTAAATATTTCTTGTTAATCATTGATGATTTTTCTAGAAAGAATTGGATATTTCTGTTGAAATCTAAATCTGATACTTTTAATGCCTTTAGAGATTGGAAAACTTTGATTGAAAACCAAACAGATAAAAGGGTAAAAGTATTAAGAACTTATAATGGACTTGAATTTTGTAATTATGAGTTTGATAACTTGTGTAAACTACATGGTATATTGAGACACAAAACTGTTATACACACTCCACAACAAAATGACTTGGCTGAAAGAATGAATAGAACTTTATTTGAAAAAATTAGATGCATGTTATTAAGTTCTGGTCTTCCCAATCTATTTAGGGGAGAAGCTGCAAAAACTGCTGGTTATCTTATTAATTGAAGTCCTGCTAGTGTTATACATTTTAAGACTCCTGAAGAAGTGTGGAATGATAAACCTGTTGACCTTAGCAATTTAAGAGTGTTTGGGTGTGCAGCATTTGCACATCAATCTGAAGAGAAACTAGATCATAGGGCTCTTAAGTGTGTCTTCTTAGGTTATGATGAAGAGGTAAAAGGGTATAGATTATGGGTGATGGAAATCAAATGATATAAGATCGTTATAAGTAAGAATGTGGTGTTCAATGAAAATGATCTATCTTGTTTGAAAACTAATAGTAGTTCTGGACCTTTAAATCAAACTAATAGCATAGAGAGAAATACTGAAATTGAGGTGGAGCAAGTTGAGGATAATAATCAATTACCCAATATTCAGACTGCAGAGGTTGAAGTTGATATAGATGTTGAATCTCATAGAAATGATGAGGTTGAACATTTTGATACTAATTTAGAGACAAATCAGACATTAGGTGATTATCAACTAGCTCGAGATAGACAAAGAAGACAAGTTAGACCACCTGTGAGGTTTGATGATGAAGTGTCATTGCTTACCGTTCAAGGTTTTATTGAGAATGAAACTGTGTCATATGATGAGGCTATAAGTAGCAAAGCTTTCAAGCATTGGCTTAAAGCAATGCAAGATGAGATGGAATCTTTTAAGAAGAATAAAACATGGGTGTTGACTAATAGACTTAAGAGAAAAGGGTTGTGGATTGTAAATGGATCTTTAAGATAAAAATGGAGAAATAAAGTGAGAATGACATTAGATCCAAAGCTATACTAGTGGCTACGGGCTTCACTCAAAAGGAGGGAATATATTTTAATGAAATCTTTTCTCCAGTTGTAAAATTTACAACTGTTAGAGTGATATTAGCCTTAGCAGCTCAGTTTAATTGGGAATTGGATCAATTGGTTGTCAAAACTACCTTTTTAAATGGAGATCTTGATGAAACTATTTACATGAAACAACCAAAAGATTTTTAGATGAATGAAAATTCTGACCTTGTATGCTTTCTTAAAAAATTCTTATATGGTTTAAAACAAGCTCCAAGACAATGGTACAATAGATTTGATACATTTGTGCTTGGACTTGGTTTTAAAAGAAGTAATTTTGATATTTGTTTTTATTGTAAAGGAAATGGTGGTGAAAATTCACTATATCATCTTCTTTATGTTGATGAAATGCTCTTAGCTAGTCATGACATAAAAGAAATAGAGTTAATTAAAAACAAATTGAAATCTGAATTTGAAATGAAGGACTTAGGTCCTGTTAGAAAAATTTTGGGTATCGAAATTAAAAAGAATAGAAGGAAAGACATACTTAGTCTAAGTAAAAAAAAAAAAAAAAACCTATGTTTTGAAATTGTTGGAAGAAATTTCTATGAGTGATGCTAAAAGTGCGAGCTTACCTTTAGCAAATCACTTTAAAATTTCAAGTGATCAATCTCCCAAATCTAAAACTGAGTTCAAAAGAATGACAAAAGTGTCTTATTCTAATGTAGTTGGGTCTGTTATGTATCTAATGGTTTGTTCTAGACTTGATTTGGCTTTTTCTATAAGTGTGTTGAGTAGATTTATGTCAAATCCTGGTGAAACTCATTGGGAATGTATGAAATGGCTTCTTAGATACATTAAGGGAACTTGTGACTTGGGGATTCATTATAAGAAGCAATCTGATGGTGTTATTTTGAGGGGTTACACTGATTCTGACTATGCAGGTGATAGGGATAATAGAAAGTCTACTTCTGCTTATGTGTATACTTTGTGTAATTCATGCATTAGTTGAAAATCTCAATTACAAAAAATTGTTGCATTATCTTCAACTGAGACTGAATATATTGCTGCAACTGACGCTATAAAATATGGTATTTGGTTGAAGGGATTGTTAAATGAATTTGGCTTTGTTAAAGATGTTTTATTTTCTGATAGCCAATCTGCAATTTATTTGAGTAGAAACCTATTTTGCATAATATATCTAAACATGTTGATGTGAAATTTCATTTCATTAGAGATGTTATCTCACAAAGTGTTGTGAAACTTGAGAAAATATCTACACATTTTAATCATGCTGATGTTGGAACTAAAGTGCTGACTTTAAATAAGTTTTTGGACCATTTAAAGCTGTTGAACATTGATACTTGCTGATTTGTGTATCAGGTAATAAGAGCAAATGATGCCATAAAGGAGAAATCACTATAAATGAAACTTGGATCATTGTACTAAGGTGGAGATTGTGGAGTTTGTGGCACAATGATGTTGGGCTTTGGCTGATTAATTGGGCTGAATCTGGTTCCTTATTTGATGGCTGTTGGGCTGGACTTTTAATTGTATTACTTGGTGGCCTCTGTTATGGTTTTTGGTGAAAACGTGTTTCTGTTTGTTTCACTTCAACTGGATGCGTTTTTTTAAAACATTGGACGGTCAAGATGTCGCCAAGTGTCGTCCCAATATCCGTTGGATGGTGACCTTCTGAAGACTTCTCTAATATACTAGGGTTGGAGCCTTGGACGATTCAGTCTCTTGTCTTTCATTCTCTTAAGAACTCTATGTTCTCTCTTATGCCGTTCTAATGATTTGTACTCTGAAATTGAAACCTCTTGTAAATCGATTGTTGTATAGCTTGAGTACATATCTTGAGTGATTTGTAGAGAGCGTGGTTTGTATCCTTGTGTGGATTCCTTTTTCGATTAGAGAGGGTTTTCATTACTGTGAAGAAATTTTGGGTGATTCTTGCTGAGTGCCGTGTAACTTTGAACGGACTTTGATCATTTGTTAATATAGTGATCTCTTTCGGTTGGCGGAAACTCAAAAGGAGATTAGGAATTTATTCCGAACCTCTTGCCTTACGGCGAAAATTCTTTGTGTTCTTTACTGTTTTTGTCATTTTTGCACATTTACGTTTGTTGTTGTTGGTTTGAAGTTGCTAATTAGTGTAATACGATCTTTACAGCTGAAGACAGAGTTAATTTCACAAATACTCTTCAAGTGAAATTTTAAATTGGTTGTTAATGTAATTTCGTGATCCATTTAGTTACTAAAGTTAAATAATATTACATAATTGGTTAACTCCATTGGCCTTATTAATGCTAACACCACAATTTTGTCAATGAATATTACAAAAAATCAGGTACAATAAAACAAACCTTCAAAACAATTCATGACGAAAAATCATATTTTTATTTAATTCTCCTTTTTCCTGGATTAGGCTGATTTGTCTAAACATTGGACCACATTAAAATAAATCATGTGGATGCCACAAACTCATTATCCTTTTCCAAAAGCCATTTATCAAAGATTTAAAAAATGAAAAAAAAAAAAACCAACGTATTTAAGAATATCAAATAAAGAGGATTTTCAGTTCTTCATGTGAAGAGAAATGACCAGTCTGTTTATTTGTATCAATTGCCCTCAGCTCAAATTGAGCATATCAGAAAGAAAACTGCAACAGAGAGGAAAGACTTTTACGCTACATGAAGCAAAATCTGGTTGCTTCTCATTGAAATCAGTACGTGCCTTTAAACCTCGTTAATTTCTGCGCGTATAGCATATTTGCGTAAGCTCGATTGAATAGTACCTGGTTCGTAGGTTCATCGACATGCTCGCAGGGTATCTGTCAAAATTATGAATGCCTTTCGGCATTGTAGAAATGGACTTATGAGTCGATATCATATGGAGCCATTTTTTTGAATCTCAACCATTAATGTAGTATTTTTGTGTAATACAGATCACGAATGGGTGCCAAACATCCAGAGGCCAAGATGCAATAGAATGTTTAGGATGTAAGGTATCGTCTAAATGCTAATTTATATTTATATTTCGGACGAAAGTATGACATAATTTGACATAATAGGCGTTGACAAGATGTGATTGGATGAAAAAGCCGACTGTGTTTTACACGGTCCAATGATAGGTTATCATGTGACATTATGTCAACCATTATGTCTATGTAGCATGATTGTTGTATCATATGACAACGTGTTCTTGGTATCATTATGAGATGAAGGGTAATAAAAGGTGAGCTCATATTTATCCTGGGAACAGGAAAGAACAAAAAGAATGGGAACATTTTTGAGCGCTGGAAGTAAGTTCTCTTGATTCTTGACAATTAAATTTAGTCTCAACATACCATTACTGTGATTCTTTAATCTAATCTCAATGCAAGGTGCTTTGAGTGCCAAGGATTTGGACTCAAGAGCTGTCCTGCTTGTGGCAAAGTAGGATTGACTCCAGAAGAGAAAGATAATAATCGGGCAAAACATTGGCAAAAATTAGCTAATTTTCTGCAATAAAACTTCTTGAATGTATACATGAGTAGTGTGTACACATATAAATGAACTATTTTTCGTCACTTCATTTCATTATGAATCATAGTACAAAGACCTTATTGCCATTAAAGATCAGAAAACACAATTTTAGATAAAATTTTACAATCATGTTACACAAATAAACTCAAAAACAAACTCAAAAATAGGGGAGACACATAGTGCTATCAACTCAATCTATCCATCATTTTCTTGTTTTTGAACTTGTTCAATCATCATTACTCATAATTTTAATATTTGCTATGGTTCTTCGTCATAGCAAATATCGGCGCATGCCTCGATTTTGGAAACATTAGATTGACACCAGAGAGAAACACTTCTGGTTTTTGAAGAAAAACAAGAATATGTACGACTTGCATCTGGTTTGAATGAATCTTTCATTATAATATTATTTAGTATCTAAACGTCTCACAAAAATACTATAATGACCAATTTGAAAGTTTTCTTTCAACTTCAATGGTCATTAGTGAAATAAACTTGTTCCAAGTACAATGGGGTCATTAAATATGTTCGGAAGTAGGGTTGTACATGGTCTAGTTGGATTCGGTTCCAAAAATAATCGAATCGAACTCGAATTTCGAATATTTAGTAAGTGGAACTGTCGGGTTCAAATTTACTTATGAAACAGTCCAAGTTCGGTTCCATTCAGTTCCCAAGTTTTGTACAATAATTAATTTTTTTAAATATTTATTATAACACTCCATTAATTCAACTAATGACATATTCAATCTTAGCATTTACAAAATAACGTAGTTCAATCTCATGATATTTTTTGAGTCTCTCTTTGTTGAGTTTTTCACATATTTAATTGTTAAAATCATATGAAGAGGAAGATAATGAGCTTCCAATAATGAAGAGAGACGCGGCTGAGTTCCAATTCGATTTCTCTAGAACAATAGAAACAACACTGCGGTAGAATAATAGATTTGGATAAAAATTAGGTCAATTTGATTAAATTGGGCTTGTGCTGGAAATTAGAAATAGAAAATTCATATTTTGGGTTTGGGTTAAATTAATTAGTTAGCAAATTTATTTAAAAAAATAAAATAATTTGACTTATTTAAGATAATTTTTTTTTTAAAATATGGAGATACAGTTTTTATTCGATTCTTAGTCTAGAACCGATAATCGAACCAAACCTATCGATTCTTGATTCAGATATACATATTTAACTTAAGAAAAACTACTTGGTTTGATTCGATTTAATTCAATTTAGTTCGGTTCAGGAGTTTTGTCTAGCTCTATTTGAAAGAACAAAAAAGTAGTGAAAAAATAGTATGATTTGCAAGTCAAGTCCCCAATATTCATATCACATACAATTTAGTCCTTAAATTTCCAATAATAGAAACTAATCCCTAGATTCCTTTATTATATCATTTCTAGCCCCCTAGTACTTTTAATTACAATTTAAATCCAATGAAAAATCATTTATTCAACTTAAGTTCTTATTTAACTTTGACTAGTTGCATTTTTTTACGCTGACTAAATAATTTCTTAACTTTGACTATAATGAGTAAAGTGTAACATATATCACAACACTGCGCAGCCGTAACAGCCATAAACGCGTCTACCTCAGGTTATGACTATTTTTCTGCCTTGTCTCTTCTATTTGTTCCTTTCACATCAATTAAGCTCCTGTACAAAATTAATGTACAAAAAGCATTACAGATACACAGGTGGCAACATTGCAATGGCTACCACAAAACTATCTTTTGTCCAAGGTGCAACGAATGATTGCCACCTTTATATCTGTAATGCTATTTGTACATTTCTTCTATGCATGTAGCAAAGTTGCTTTCACATGCTGTCTCTGACTTTTTTTTCTTTCATGTATTGTCTGCACAATTTCTTTAGAAAGGTTCTTTTACAATGGTAAATTACAAGATAAAATAACTTCGTAAGAATCAAAATATAGGCTCATCAAAATGTGATGAAACACATGCTTTAGGCTCGACCGAGCCCTACAGCAAAACCATGCTGGGCTTGCATCCCACGTGAGTCTATATATTTTTCAAAATACAAAGAAATCATATAAATTTATAGTATGTGTCACGATTCAACCAACACCTTGTTCATTGTTACTCGATGTAAAGAAGATATAATGAACAAAACGAGTACATAATTTCATATAGATGCTAAAAAATGAGTAATGCCATCTATCATACTAGTGATCAGCACAAGTTTTGGTGTCAATGACGCAATACCACACTATCCAATAAATAAAAGTGTATTTCAACTTCATTGGACAATGTAAATACAATGAATAAATCCAGCCTTGAAAGTTGCAATACAAAAGTTAAATCATGGAATTCAATAAATACGACTGGAACGTCAAGTAATTTCTTAGATGGTTGGTGAAACGTAAAACTTGAATATTGGCAGAAACACTTCAAAAGGAAATACAAATGTATACTAATACACAGTATATATATGGTGCATGTCTCCAACAAAATAACGGTAATACGAAATATACAAGCAGCAAACAACAAACCCAAAGCAAAGAGTTCTAAAATGGTACAATACATTATCTCAGCATTATGTACCGGCTAACAATGTAGCGCCAATTCCAAATTTTCCCCTTCTATTCCACAGGTAGAAATGAACAAAACCCGAAAATGGAAAGTCAACGATGTCCCAAATTCATCATTTTATCATCAAATAAGGTGCTGGAATCCTCGTCACAGAGAGACTATGGCAAGCAACTATCATTTAAAAATCATGTGCCACATCAATCTTCATAGGGCATAACCTTGAATCGGTACAGTAACTTCTTCTTCTTGGCAGTCGGGTTGTCAATGGTGAGTAATATCTTCCCAAGCTCGCTAATTTGGAAGCTGTTAGACACCACTGGCTCATCAGTCGGAGCCATCTTCTTTGTCTTCTGTATGATTACTGCATAGCCACGTTCATTAGGGACAAATTCAGCACCGTAGCTGACTTCCCAGCTCACTACCCGAAGCTCCCAAACAATAGTACATTTCTGCAGATATTTCAGATAAGTTATATGAATTACAATTAATATTCAATGACAACATCAAAAATTGAACTGTGTTAAAAACACTGAACTTCAACCCTCATTTCAGTATAAGTCTCAGTTTACCTCCTTATGCAGAATGAGTTAAAAGGATCATGTGACGTGAAAAATCCGTTGGTGCATTATTTTATTGTCCACCTAAGTCAGAATGCGGCTTTTTCGACAAACGTGCTATCTTTTTGTACTATTTTACTTCTTTCTTTCTACATAAAAACACATTTCGAAAGCACAACTTGTCCAACAATAGGCATTTTGGTCAAGATGAATGATAAAAATAAGGGCAATAAAGGATTTCCCATACCACATATGTCATTTCTGTTAATTCAGCCATGCCTAAGCTGAAATGAAAGTTCAGTGACTATTTGAAACAAAAAAATATTCGATTTTGGTGACTAACAATGTTTTTAACCCAAATTGAAACAATCCATGTTTCATCATCTACAAGGTTTAATCCAAAGATATCGTGACGACAAAAACAACTAAACACTTAGATACCAAAACCTCGTTCACTATAATTTCCACAGTTTGCTTGGTCGCAGGTTTTACAGTAATCTCTGTAACTGGATCATCAACAGTGAACATCGGATTGCATTCACAGAAATCTACACTAAGGCCGCCATATTGAATTGGCAGTAACTCGGGAGATATATACCTGTTTGAAAAGTCAAAAACCCAAATTAATGCAACCAGCAAAATAGATCTAGTTAAAAAGAACTTCTGAAAGAAGTCCCATCAGAAAAATATATATTTGTGAAGACATAATGTAATTTCTGCGCACTTCAAAAGAGTTTCTGCAGTCTTTGACGGCCCAGCAAAAACAAACTTGCTTTTTGTCCGTTGCGTCAAGAAGGGACTGATCATTCTATAGAAAGCCAAATACCACCAAGGAACATTGATGAACACCTTCAAAAAAACCAACACACTCTTTTACATTAAAATCAAGCCATCTAATTGGAGTAAACAAACATCAAGTAGCTATACTAAGTAGCTCATGTTTATATCACTTTTATCCAAATATTTCGAGGACTCACAAGTGCTACCTATTTATCTACCATTAGTTTCTATCTATTTATAATTTAAACTATTTATAAATTCTTCCAAAACATGCTTGATCTGCAGAAGCACTAGTTCAAAGGAATATCGACAATCTTCTTTTCTCATTTTTGATAAGCAATATGGATAGTTTCTTGTTTACGCACCCTGTATTCATTCTGCGATCACGCTGAATCATATAGGCACATGAACCAAATGTTAACACGGCTTAACAAATGCATTAGAGGAAATCTAATCACCTAAATCCCTAACCAAACCCAACACACCTACAATCTCTCTAAATATAAACGTACTTCAATAACTTCTCTAAAATCAAAATATGCTCGAAAATGAAGCTTCTTCAAACTACTATGTACCAAGATCCTAATTTTATTGCTTAAGATGTAAGACAAAAACGTATTCAATCAATTCTCATGCTCTTAAATCAACACCAATCAAACACTTCTTCAAAATAAGTAGAAATTTAAGCAATAATCAAGTCTCATTTACCTGCTTTGCCACGAATTCAGGATAATTATCCTGAAGGATTTGCAATGCCTGTTTAGTGGCAATCCGAAGCTCCCTTTTACCAGGCCCGGGCGAATTCTTGAGATCACTAACTTGAAATATAGTATTAATACCGCCCGGACTAAAATCCAGTTTCCTTATACTCCTTTCAAGAAATTGGATCCTCCACCTTAGAAATTCCAATCTCTTCTGCTCATCTGCAAATGTCTTTGCATATAACTCCTTGTTCTGAAATTCCCCATAGACATTATAACAAACAGGATGTCCCTCCTTATCTTGCCCGCGCATGAACACAACCATCTCTAAATCATCCCCCAAGTCCTCCTTAATCAACTCATCTACATTGAATATTCTTCGCCATTGTATGGTGTCCTTTAACATGGCCAAAGATTCCTTGACCTTAAAATCGCGGGCTCGTAGAAATTTCAGTAAAATCACATTGCTGCAATCGTCTTTCAACAATGGCACGCCCCATATGGATACTTCTTCGGGTGAATTTGAGGTTTCTGAGGGGGATGCAGATGAGAAAAGCCGGTTATTGAGAGCTTCCTGGACTAGGTTTTTGAATTCTTCTAATGCTCTTCGTTCTGAATCTGATAGATCTGATAATTTGTTACTCTCTTCTTTAAAAGAAACTGTTGATTCTGGGGCTTTTTTCTTTGATTTTTCGGATTCTATGGCTTCTTCTTTTGGGGGTTCGGGTGACTCAATTTTTTGTGGAGCTGCTAGTACTGAATCTAGAGGCTGTGAAATTGGTGGTGTGGGCGCGGCGGCGGCGGCGGCGGTGACAGAGACATGCTCCGCCGTGAGTGATTGTTCTGGCAGTGGAGGTGTTAGTGGGGTCTCTTTTTCTACGGCAACGGCTTCTTTCAGCTGTTCTTCAACTGGAAGTCGTGGCTCAGTAGGTGGCAGTTCCACCGATGCGAGTGGTTGATCATTTTCTGTCACAGAAGCTGATTCTAGTTCTTGCTGCAGCTGCGGCTGCAGCGGTATTTCAGTCTCTTCCGCCATGGATGGCGGCTTATGGGTGGTCTGTGGTGGAGCTAGTTGCGGGGTTTCATCGGCCATTTTTCGAAATCGAGAGAGAGAATTGGTTTGTTGGACGCTAGGAAAAGTAATGCAGATGAAGCAAAAAACAGTAGACAAGCCGGGGGACAGAAGAAAAGAAAAAAATCTACAGACTACAGCATTAGAAAAATAAAAAAAGAAAAAAAAAATTTAGCTCCTTACGGGCCTGGTAGTAGTAATTCTCAGTTCAGTCAAGAACTTTCCACCATAAAACGGTGTGAAAAGGGTTTTTTTTTAAATCATTTTTTTAAACGTCAATGAAATTTTGTCAAGTATATATCTTTATAAAATACTATTATCGACGTTGTTCCTGTAGCAGATCTGAGGTAGATGATGATTGAAGAGGATTTGTTTAGCTCAACATCTCGTACAATATCAATGTTCGATCGCCACCCTTCCTAAGGATATCGGCAATTGTGAACTTAACATGATGATAGCACATTAAAAAAACATATAAAGGTAATCTACTAGTGAGGAAAAAATAACGTGGAAATTAGTAGAGTAAATGGATTATATACTTGAATTTCGATCTACTTACTTCGTTTTTGAACCCGTATGTTTGGCAAAAATATTGACATATGGGGACTCATAAATTGTATTGATCAAAATTCGCATAATTATAGTTTCGCAACTTTATGCTTATAAATTGTGGGTTTCAAAGCAAGAACGGATAAAAAATCGAGCTACAAATCGAGCTATTACACAAAAAAAAAAAAAAAAAAAAA
>CAIGRB010161173.1:16543-47473 GCA_903798255.1 Fraxinus quadrangulata
ATTTATTCTTTTGTCTCTTGACAATTTTGAAAAAAAAAAAAATTGGAAAAGTAATATAATTATTCTCCTAATTTTTTTTCTTCTATTTTCAGTAATTTTATTCAATCGAGTTGTTTCTATTGGAAACATTGAAGAGTTGTATCTTTATCCATTTGAGACTGAATTGTCTTGAAAAAGATGATTGTATATATTTTTTCTGCATACGAAAGTTCTCGATTAGTAATTTTTTCTCTAATCAATTTAAATATTATGAAGATAATTAGAACAAAATGAAAAAATATGCTAAAATTATTTTGATTTCATTTTGCCTTAATAACATCCTCACAAGTCACAACCCTATATGGATAAACTTGGGCCAGCTAAGGTGGCTATGTGTGCTTACAGGCCCAAATACAGCTCCCAGGCCCATAAGCTTTTACACATTTACGAATCCAGACCACTTATTAAAATCAAAATTTGAGGGACATTTGCACAATTGGTACCTAACTATGGCCTAGTGTTCAACGTTAGAAAAGGGAAAATTGCCCCTTAAATTTCTATTAAAACCACAAAACCAATGTCATACAATTGGAACATCCAAATCTTCTTTAATATGTCATGTAGCATTCATGAAAATGTTTCTCAAGTTGTGAAAAAAATAAAACACAGCCATACAAAATTGAACATGTAAAAACCGTAAAGGCCCCTTAAAAATTTAACGTCTCAACTTTTGTTATTGAATATTATTATTGTAACTATAATAATAAAAAAATTGAGGACTAGACATCAATTAAGTTGTTCATAGATTTTTGTTAATCTTGATTGTACTTTCAAGTTAGGGGTTGTGATTTGTTCAGAATGTTCTCATATACATAACGAGGAGTCTTATCTTATCTATTTGAAGAGAACTTTAGTTACGATTCTCGCATTTTGAAGAGTCGTAAGTAAAATTCCCAAGTCGCTGATGCGACAGTGAACAGTCTTATTTTACCCAATTTGGATAAGAGAACAATTTCGGAGATTTGTTATCCGAAACTTATTCTCCCAACATATTCACAATACGCATCTTCTTAGTAAATTTTATGTTAATTAGTTTACTTGTCTTTGGAAATTTGAAGGCTGGCTTAAAAAAATATCCAAAAATATTCAATTCTCTAGAAGTATTATTGTTATCAGTAAAAGATTTAGAGGTGGTGGTTGTGCCATTTTAGTGGTAGCGGTTTCTTCTCCTCCTTACCGTACTGCAAACTCCATAAAATCTCTGAAATTCTTGCTCTCTACATGCATTTTTCCGCTAGTAAATAAAGATGGGCATGGCAGTAAATTTTGCTGCACCCCATACTTTCCTCCCAACACATTCTTCTTCAATTACTCTACAAAAACAGTACAATCCCATCTGCAGTTCGCAAAATTTCTTCAAATTTTCTTCTCGCAGTAAATTCAAGAATCCCATTAGTGTAATTAATTGTGCTAATGCCTCTACTGCTTCCGTGTCAACTGAAAAAAAGGTATCGAGTTTTGGTTCACTCTGAAAATTTGTTATTTTCATATTTTATGCAGCTTTAGACAGATTGAATTGCTACTTTAAGCTTTAGGCATGTTAAATTGCTCGTTTAAGGTTTAGATAGATTGAATTATTGCTCATTCGAGTTTTTGGACACTGATAACCTATGTTAATCACTCTTGGAGGCATTTTAAAAAATCAGTGTTGCTAAGAGTAGTGTGAGTTTTATATAATGGTTATTCTTACCATAACAGGAGTTGTTGTTACCATTGGAAGTGAGTGAGATAAATGAAAAGTGCAAAAAATGGGTGTGGAAAGGTTACACCATTAACTATTTTGTTTACCCAGAAGGCAATAATGATTCTTCGAATCCGCCTCTTCTGCTAATTCACGGTTTTGGTGCCTCCGTTGCTCATTGGCGCAGGTATTAAATGCGATTTTTAATTTTAATGGGATTTTATTGTATTAATCTTTTATTTATCAGCATTAGTGTTCTTTACTTAAACAACAGTATGATAGTTTATTTGTGCATATGCTGTTAGCATATTTGGTATATTAGGCTTGACTAGACAGAATTAACGAAGAAAAAAAGTTAGAAATGGTGCCCGGGATCAGTAATGTCCATTACTGACTGCCTACTAGCTTGAGGATAAAGATCAATCTTCATTGGATATTTTAACCCTCTCATTCAAGTGTTTTATTACAATGAGTGTTAATGATCCTGCTTTTATTTGATCTTCAATTCTAATTTTTAAGGCAAAGCTTGCGCTTCCTTGACTTATTGATTTTCTGATTGCTGTTTTGGTAGTCGCAATCAAAATTTTGCTGGACTGATTAACATTATTTCCAAATGCATTATGTTCATATAGCACAGTTCTATTCCAAAAATCATCTTTTTCCACTTTAAAATCTATTACAAGTCTTGCTTTTAAAAATCATTAGTTCCTCCTCTAAAAAATTATGTGTTTTTTGTTAAGATTTTATCCATGACTCTTTTTTTGAGGCCATCCAATGTTAATACAGGTACAACTTTGTTAAAAAGAACGTCGTTGTACACTAGGATTCCACTGTAGGACTTCATTTTTGAATCTAAACTAAAACAAATTCTTTTAAGCTTTGCTATCCTTCATTAATCGTTGCCTTGTCCAGTTGATTTAATTTAGCAACTTCTTCACCAATGTGAAATATGATTCTTTTAAGGAAGTTACCTAATGCTTCTAGTAAGAGTGAAAAATTGTGAATATTGGTGTTTTAACCAATAACTGAATCCTACTTTTCTGCCTTTGAGGCCATTTTAGGAATATTCCAACTCTGGCTCAAAGTTATACAGTTTACGCCATTGACCTCCTTGGTTTTGGTGCTTCAGATAAGCCAGCAGGCTTTGCATATTCCATGGAAGTGTGGGCTGAGGTAAATAAATGATATCAACCATTTTCTTCATAAAGGGTTTCTACTCAACTAGTTATTCACTATACGAAGCCTGTTGTTATTCAATATTATACTGTGGACAGATGATATTGGATTTCTTAGACGAAATTGTTCAAAGGCCAGCGATACTAATGGGGAACTCTGTTGGAAGTCTTGCTTGCGTAATTGCTGCTGCAGGTATGTATTAATCTGCTACCTGCAGCCGAACTATGAACTGCTCTTTCGTAAAACATTTAGAGTATGTTTGGTAAGATATATTGGACAGAACTCGACTCTTAGTGCTACCAATCCTCCCTATCAGATATGCCTTTACTGACAACTACTTAGCTCTAATTGATGTTGGCTTGGTTGTGCTTTGTACCTTTCCATTCCTAACAGAGTCTACTAGGACCCTAGTTCGAGGGCTAGTGCTGTTAAATTGTGCCGGCGGCATGAACAACAAGGCAATTGTTGATGACTGGAGGATAAAGCTACTCTTGCCTTTGCTTTGGTTTTTCGACTTCTTATTGAATCAAAAAGTGATTGCATCATATTTGTTTGATCGCGTTAGACAAAGGTACTCCTTAAGTATGTTTTTGTTGTTATCACATATTAGGATCGTGCTTGCTTGCCTAAGGTTTTAAGTGCTTATAAGCAGGGAGTCCTAAAGAATGTGTGTTTAAAAAGTAAAAGTTGTGTGTACTACAAAATGTGTGGATAAAAAAAAAAAAAAGAACTTCTCATCTTAGAAGCAATTATAACTTTGTCGACATGAACAAATGTGAAGATAACAAGTTTGTTAATTGTACAGAGACAGTCTGAGGAACATCTTGTCGTCCGTCTACAGCAATAAGGATAATGTCGATGAGGATCTTGTGGACGTACGACTAAATTCTGAATAAATTTTACCCTATACAGTTTCTCTATTTGATACTCTAGTTGCTTTCCTTTATCTTTAAACGCAGATTATTAAGAAACCAGCAGAAGATGAAGGGGCTCTTGATGCTTTTGTTTCCATTGTAACCGGCCCACCCGGGCCGAGTCCGGTGCAGTTAATTCCAAAAATCAACTTACCCGTCCTCGTGTTATGGGGTGATCAAGATCCATTTACACCGATTGATGGACCTGTTGGTAAATACTTCTCGTCGTTACCTTCTCAACTGCCAAATGTAAACCTCTTTTTGTTGGAAGGCGTTGGACATTGCCCTCATGATGACAGGCCCGACTTAGTACACGAAAAGTTGCTTCCTTGGCTGGCCAATCTCCCCGCTTCTTAAAACTTTCGCTCGTTTCAGTTGTTAAATTGTGATGGAAAGTAAATATACACAACGTACTTCCAATTGATTTTGGAGTTGTATTTATATTCTGCTATAGAAATGTTTATTACATCCCTCTGTCTTGTTTGCTTTAGAATGAGAATTGGAAGTATTGAAGCAATAGCCACAGGGAACATTTACCCTTTGCAGTTTGTTACATTACAGTCCCTTGAAATCTCTTTTTAATGTCTCTTTTAACACTTTTTGTAACATGATTAAATTACTAGGGATATTTATATCATTTAATTGGTCTAAAGAGAGTATACAAATTACCACCTTCTTGACAAAACACACTTTAATTTCAAAATAAGTAACTTTTTTCTTTTACCTCCTCGACATCGAGACTTAAAAATAGAGCTTGTGCTATTGCACCAAGTTGCAACTAATGGTTGCACCATGAGAAGAGAAAAATAATATAGAACATATCTATCATGCTACAAGCTAAAAAACGTTTGCTCACATGCCCTATTTATGGATTGTCATTTTTTACTACACATTTTGAATTTCATTTCTGTAATCCTCATTGTTGAAAAAAATACTCAAAAGACTCACAGAATTAGCGCGTATTATGTTTGGCATCCTAAACTAAATACGACTCGAAATGAACCATAATGAGCAAAATTCGTATGTGATCACATCCAAAATTTTCAATGAGCCACTCCCTCCTTTGGAGATGGCTAGATACCAATATTACACATGCTTTAATGCAGAAACAAATGAATAAATATAATATCATAGGGATTCAGAGCCTTTAGACAAATTCCTTTGAAAAGGAATTACACATTGAACTGATTATATATTGTCAAGTGAATTTAAATTCATGTCCAAAATCTATACAAGAACAATACACACAGGCAAGTGAACGAGGTGGAAACCACCTCCAATTCAATGACACTTGATTGCTCCTCAAAATTCCTTTGAAAAGGAATTACACATGAACTGATTATATATTGTCAAGTGAATTTAAATTCATGTCCAAAATCTATACAAGAACAATACACACAGGCAAGTGAACGAGGTAGAAACCACCTCCAATTCAATGACACTTGATTGCTCCTCAAAATTTGTTAACAGTATTTCATCAATGGAGATACTTAAAACTAATCACTACCACTAAATTGAAGCTAACAAATCCTTATCCTAACACAAGAAAGTAAATTCGGCAAGTGGGGAATTCTACTTGGTTGAATGAAACATCTCGGGCATATGTTAAAATATAAATATCAAAACTGAAAAATGCAAAAGAAATCATAAGCACAACATTCAGATTGTGCTATTGTTTGGCCAAAATTTCAGCATCACTTTGCTTTTATCTCCTTCACATTCATTTTTTCGTAGATCGACTTTTATCTTTACCATTGCTTGGTTTTTGTCCCTTGCGCTTACGGTTTTCCACTTTTTCATGGGGATTAACATCCTGAAATTGGATAGGTTTGATGCTCACACCAGCTCTCTTCACCACCTGTCCATAAGTAGCAAAACCTGAGCTACACGTGCTAAAATGAAACTTAGAGCATGCCAGGTTAAAGCTTGAAAAGGAAGAAAAGTTTGTCTACAAATATATCCTTCGATTAACTTAATTTTAAGTAAAAAGAGTTATTTCCAACTTTGACCAATGATAAGTATTTATTTTTCAACTTTTTTTCCAATTAAAAACCACTCGCGGTGGCATATTTTATTAAGAACAAGTTAAAGTGAAAACCTATAAGTGAACTTTTTAAGCTTAGCCAAACATGCCCTTAATTTTCTCAACAGCTCCATTTCGTGAAAAGAAGAAATATGTCATTGTTATGCAACTAAAAGCTCTTTTTATATTCAACGCTGATAGTTGTGAGTGACCATAGGAGTATGGATGCAATAAGATTTAAAGAAGAAAACATAGAAAAGAAAAAGAAGACAAAATGCTCTAAAAGCGAACCTCGGGACGATTAAGAGCTCCAACTGCTGTGACAGGATTAAATTCAGGTCCAATTGGCATCCGAATACTCTGTTCAAAAACTTCCTTCGATGTGTAGGGATAAGGCAGAGTCTTTGTGTGCAGTTTTTCAGCCTAAAAGAACAAAATAAATCAGTGTAAAGCAAAACATGAACAACGATACATACGAAAAGTGTACAAATGCATGATTTCCTTGAATAATCAGTGGAACGTGTATAGTAAGTGTGACTCGAGAATGCAAGCCCTCACACCATTCTCATGAAGAAGCCACTAAGCCTACTCATCTACTCGGGTAATAGCACTGACCAAGAACGATAATCCTATCAATTACAATGAGGTATCTAGTGACAAAGAAAGTGAATGTAAAAAATAAAAGTTGGAAGGATAAGTGTTGCACCTCATTTCCCATTCTTCGGAGAAGAAAACCTATTTCTTTCCTTATGTTTGATATCATGAATGGATAATATGTGAAAAAAAAATTAGGCTTTCTCAAGTAGTTATGTTTTTTTCCAAAATAATACAGTTTTTTGTTGTTCTATATATCTAATTGCATGTAGATATGTACTGGAAATAAACCACGTGTCATTAGAAAAGAAGTGAAATTAACTTCCCACCTTATTCTTCTCTGTCCTATTTCCCAACAAAAAACATTGGAAATCAAATTTCCTCACTCCTATTTCTTCTCTGTCTTACTTTTCCAACGAGTTGTCTCTCTGACCAATCATATGTTTAGCTAGATATGAGTAGAACATGAATTCTACTTTTAAAATTTCTAAAAGTGAACGAAAAGAAGTGTCATGCCATCAGAAAGTGGCATCCACCTTGGTTTCCATCATATAGTCATTTGACTATCAGTCATTGCTGAACTAACAAAGCATGTATTCTTTCAGAAATAAAGAAAAAACTTCAGACCGACACTAACCTTTTTATCCAACTTCTCAGAGATGATAACATTATTAAGATGTGCATCTTTCCTCTTCTTGAGAGCTTCTTCCCTTTTCTTTTTGGCCATATCGTGCTCTTGCTGCATCCAAAAAGGTAGACCTTTCTTTTTCTGTATGTCAGTCCATTGGCCCCAGCCAGGAAGTAAAACAGGCTTTTCAGGTTCTGGATTCTCCTCATTTAGGATCGCCTCTTTATCTTTCTCAAATTCTTCTTCAACATCATCACCAGCAAAAGCACGGCGTATAAGTTCTTCTTGAGATGGAAGTTCATAAGTCGACTTAGTCCCTGAAGATATAATTCCATCCACCATCTCTTCCCCACTATCTGTATCATCGTCGTCACCCTCTTCCTGTTAACGAGAGAGAGAGAGAGAAATATACACCAGCCAATAGAAATGGTTATGCATGATAGCATGGATATATGTGAACAGGAAATACCTCTATGGTGTGGTCATATCTTGAAGGTCCTGCAGGTACTGAAGACTTCCCAACATTGTTGTTGGCAGCTTTTTTCTGCTGATTACCATCTGATAAATTCTGTTTCTATTGTTTATCAAAAATTGGTCAGATTAAAAGCAGTAAGTTCCCCGTTTAAGGATTAAATGAAATGACTAAAAACACAACCTCAATACTAACCTTTTTCCAAGAGTCAGAAGCAAAAATTGCAACTTCATAATTTGCCTTGGGTTCAGGGACTTTAAGAATATCCTCAAAATTCTAAAAATCCACAAATTTTAAAACATATATTACACATACTGAAACAAGGACCACTCAAAAAACACATGGATGGTGAGACATAAGACACAGATTTAGAGATGAGTCACATGACAATATAGGGTTTTTGAGACCCTAAAACATAATGTGGTAATTTATAGACCTGTTTGATTAAAAAAGTCCCTCGCCACTAAATAGAATTAGGGAATTTGAGAATTAAACTGAATGCCTGGAAAAGTGTCCCAAGGTTTGGGTGTCCAGGAGGATGAATATAAGTTACTTATAGCACGGTAAGACAGACCAGCACAGAGTGATGCGCTGTGTTGTGGATGGGCCCAATAGGGGCTGAGGATACAAAGGTTCCTGCTTCCTAGCCAAACATGCACATTCATTTTCAGATCCTTCTCCATTTGCTGAGATGGCCCGAGTTTTTTTTTTTTTTTTGTTGTGGGGTGGGAGGGTTATGGTGGTGGTCATTCTTCGCGAGACAAAATCATAAATAAGCTGGAATAACAGAGAAAGAGAGTAGCGCTTTTCCATTGAGAGAATCTATTGTATTTGAAGAGGAAGAGTAGATCTTGGACTGGCCCTCTTTGTGAAAAAAGCATTATAAACCGCAAAGAAATAACCATAAGATTGTGTGGGTTGACATTTAATAAAGAGATGAATGAATGCCTACTAACCCTTCTATTCTTAAGCGAGAAATAAATAAACATCTAGAGAGAGAGGGGAAGGAGCGATAAAACAAGTTGGAAGGAAGGAAGATAGATCACCTTAAACACAGGATCATGACTGATCTCAGATTCTTCACGAAGAAAATCAGGGTCAATGTTTACTTCTCTTACAGAAAGATTACCGTTCCCCTGCTCATAGTCCTCATCTTCCTTGGTCTCAACACCAATTTCACTATCACTGTCACCATAGTAATTATCTGTTTTGGCCTTCTTACTTGTTTCCTGAACCTGCTTTTTAGGAACACCAAAAACCCTTCTACCACTTAAGCCACCCATGTCTCGACTTTGCTCCCCATCTTTACCTTCCAATTGCTTCAATGATGACTCATAGTCTTCAAGAGCAAGCCTAGCTTCTTCATCAGCTGCCTCTTTTCTCTTTTTCAACCCACGGACCTGTTCCAAGTAAACAAGCGTACGAATATGTTATATTATATTATATTATTTTCTAAATGAAAAATGCACAGAACTTACCATAAAAGGTAAAGAAAGCACTCCAGATTTAGGAACTTCTTCATCCCCTTCCATCACTTCAAGCGTCTTCTCTTTTGCTTTCATGAACAGTTTTGATGCAATATCCTGATCAGAACCTGAGGAGATTTCCTCAACGTCGTCCTCGTCGCTACTCTCATCGCTACTACTACTATCTTTCATAGATTTCATTTTTCTGGTCAAACTAGCATGTTGATGGAGCTGTTCAGCTATAGCTGCTCGGGTTCCTTCATCTTGGACATCCAGACCACGTTTTAAGATGCGCTTCGCCCATTTGGAGCTGTTTTTGTGTTTCAGAGTCATACGTTCCTGCATGAAACAAGAAGCATTGTAATGAACCAGTTGATTCTCAAGAGTCGAAAATGAAATCAAAAGTTAACCCCAACTCTTAAAGTAGTCATATCATGTCATAGATATTCCAATACCTCAGCTCTTTTGAACTCTTGTTTCATTGCAAGGTCTTTAGCAGTTTCCGGATCCAATTGAATCTCAGCTTCCAATGCTTTTGATCTATCTTTCTTCAACAACCGATGATACGTTTTGGACTTGATCTTTTTTATTCGCTTTGCCTTCATTTCATGACGGAAAAGTAGACTACGCATTTTAGCAAGCCTGGCCTGACGATCTTTCACATCTTCAATGGATATCTGCAAAATGGCATTGAGAAAGGAAACTTGTCAATTTGTCATCATTTGTGTTGTTTTTACAACAATAGAATAGTACAGAAGAACAATAACCATAAATGAGGATCAATCATATAATTTTGATGGACAATGGATACATATGACCTCCTTACCTTGTTCAGTTCAAGAAGCCTGGCACCATCTTTCTTGTGAGCTTCCACGACTTCATTATCATTCACCAAGGAAGCAATATTCTTCTCAAAATCAGTTCTGGGTTCAAATTCAGAAGCTATTGCTCCTACAGTTGAAAATCCCAAGTCTACATCCTCGTCAAAATATAAAGTAGGTGCCTCTCTGTTTCTCTTGACCAAAGGTTCCCACTTGGTAATATCCTTCTTAGATTGTTCATAAGCAGCCTTTCTCTCCAATCTCTCTTGATCTGGTTTTGGAATTGGCGTGTGAATGGGCATAGACTTATTCTCAATTCGGTGGAAGTTCTTCCTAAGTTTGCTGAAGCCAGACTTCCCCTGAAGCGGGTCCAGAAGGTCGTGAATGCTAATCTGGCCGTCTCCATCAAGAATATCACGACTAGGATTATACTCAGATTCTGGATATGGTTCAGATATGATAAGATATTTCTTCTTCTTTTTACCTGGCAATTGGTAATAGGTTAGTTCTTTCAGAAAATATTTAGAAAACCTACTGAAATTTGATAACTAGATACACTTAAGAAGATGTTGCGGATATGTGAAGAGGACGAGGTAGAGAGATGTACACTGATATGATTACCATGCACCATTTGGCCCATTTCCGCTCCTAAGTCATCACTGTAGCTATTTTACAGAGCAAAGAGTTCCACAAATACATGAAGAAAGTTTCAAAGTAATACCTCATGATATGTTGAGTTGAAGAAACTTTGAAAATACATGAAGAAAGTTTCAAAGTTTTACCACATGATATGTTGAGTTGAAGAAACTTTGAAAACAACATTTTACCACGTACTTAAGTTATCTGATGAGTTTTCACTCAAAACTGGTATCAACATATTAATGGTTGTTATTTTCAGCAAATGCACCATAATTTTGAAATTTGGAAAGAATTAAAGAGAGCAATATTTCCATTTTGCTACGAGGATGAAGTGCAGGACAGGTAATGCCTACCAGTATAAGATAATCGTTTACACAACCCTAGAAAAAATGTCAGAATAAACCGCTTCCTCCGAGATGCCTAATAACTCTAGAAAAATCAGCTGAATAAATGGGCAAATCTTGCGTTAGAACACATAGACCCTCACAAGGAATAAATCCTTAAATTTAGATTTCATAATAAACCGCTTCCTCTGAGATGCCTAATAACTCTAGAACAGTCAGCTGAATAAATGGGCAAATCTTGCATTAGAACCCATAGACCCTTGCAAGGAATAAATCCTTAAATTTAGTTTCATCACTTACACCAACAAGTTAACAAAAAAACATATGCAATACCATCAAAAGCAGAGCTAGGCAGTCCAGTGATATCTTGCAACATCCGCGCATGCCTTCCCTCATCTTCCTCATTATCATCCTCTTTCTGATTACCCTCATTTTCATCATCCTCACCTTCATCTGATGCTACATTCTCATCCTATGATTTAAAAACAACTAATATTTCAGATTGGGTAGAGATAAGTAATCTGAAAATAAGGAAAATCTATTCTATTTATGATATATTTTCCTCAAATGCCATTGAGTGGCCGTGTGAAAATTAAAAACCTTATTAGAAAAAAAGACAATATTAACTTGAACATAAAAGAGTAACACGCACGCATGCACTTGTGTCAAGTGAAAAAAGACAGAGTAAAACCTCAAAATCTTCAGGAAGCTCATACTCATAGTTGTCAACGGGGTCGAACCGTTTATTCTTCTTTGATTCCTCCTCCGGAACGCCTTCTTCGTATTCATACACATCATTGCCAACTGTATCGTCAAAATTAATATCTTCGTCACCATCAGAAAATCCCCTTTCAACTGCAGGGTTTAAGAGATTGAGCTCTTTCTGCAACGCATTTGGCAAGCGAGGCCCACGCCGAGGCCTATTTTGCTCCTTTCCCTTCTTCCTTGAGCTTGAATTATTTCTCTTCATGTTCTTAAATTCTCTCCCTTTTACCCTACTGTGATTGTTTTCATCTCTGACTTTCCTCTTCAAACCCGTCATCCTTATAGATCCACAGGAAGTATGAGATAACAATTTCAAACAATATGAAATTATATCAGTCACATAAAGCTCGTTTTCACACAAATAAATCTGATACTACCTTCCAAGTTCTTCGTAGAAATCACTGCAAGTTGCAAAATTGGTGCGAAGAGGGTGATGAACAAGCAGAGTATAACCCTCAGCGGCTTGTACGGGCCTCGGTTATAATAGGCTTTAAATTGGGCCTGTGCCTTGCCGGGCTTGTAAGCAAACACCTTACAATGGGTTCCTACTTACTTTTAGGTTTGTTGGATTGATAATTTAAATTTATTTGATATTTTCTTATTAAGACCATGTTTGGTATGGATTTTAATCTAAATAAAAATTAACAATTAATTTTAATCACATGGAATTATAATTTTTCAGTCATATATTTCATCAACTTTTATCATAATATACTAATTTGTTTTTTTAGTTAAAACAAATAGGGGGTTAAATAAAATTGAAGAAATCGAGAAATCGAAATGCGAAAAATCTTATGTATAAAATAATTTAAATTTATTTGAATATTTTGGTATTATATGTTTTTCTTTTAATTTATATTATAAATTCTAAGAGGTAACAGATGTTATTTTTCAAATTTGAAATATTTATAGTGAACTCATTGTCATAGAAAAATATTCGATAATATTACTTATTATTATAAAAGTAACGGACCCACATGGGTCATGTGCAGTCAAGTGACCCCACAAATTATTATTATTATTATTATTATTAAAATCTGTAGTTTTTACAAGAGGTAAAATAAAGTCAAATGAAATCGAAACATTGCGTTCTTAATACCGTTTCGAAGTGTACATGGCCTAATTTTTCGCTTGTTAGTGGCACTCGAAATGGTTTAACCATAGTAAAAGTTACAACATTTCAAAGTAGGTCGTTCCAAACTCATATTTCGAGAATTTTAATAATATACTAACTTTAAAATTTGGTCAATAATCGTACGCTAGTTAAATCCACAAATTGCTTATATCTTTAGAAGCTCGTTTCAAGAACTAATTGTCATCATGTCGAATTTCAAAACGAATATCGAAAATAATTAAATATACGCCAAACTTACGTCTCAAAAAGAGACGTCTAACTCGTATTTTCTTTAAAAATTTTCAATCATTTAATTAACGTTTATTATTTTTGCACAACAAATTTCTCAATATAATTTACATATTTTATTAGAAATTTTACATGGGTATAATGTCATAAATTTTAGAATCGTTACATATTAAATATAATTTGAATTATTTTCCAATTACATTTGCATTATGTTTGAATTTCATACTCTTTCTGGATTAAATTTGAACTTTATTTCAATTCATTTACTTCCTACATTCAATTCATTTACTTGTCCCCCAACTCAACATCTGTCAACAAGATGGTAAACAAAACTATATAAGTAGCAAAATTCATTTTACAATATTGATAATGATGTAATTATACGACGTTTCAAATATCAAAATACACAGGCTACAATTATACGATGTTTTCATTAATATTTTGTTTTTTTTTAAATATTCTTTAATTTTATAAAAAGTCTTTGTTCGACCCTGCATTTTAATAATTGTATGAACAATAAATCGGTTGCATATGTCATGAAGTATTTGATAGATGAACTAAAGTCGGTATATTAAGCCGTTGTTTGGAACTCATTCTCATTCTCATTTTTTTTCTCTTTCTTCATTTCAACCACACATTCCCTAAATAAAATAATATTACACACAAATCTAAAACTTTTCATCACTTTTTCACCACATATTTTTCCATCAATCACTATTCCAAAAATTATATTCTCTTTAAAATGGGTTTCAAACACAACCTTATCTTATTTTAACTTATTTGTCAATACTTTCAATCCTCTTGACCGAACGTGTCAATTGTTTTCATCTCAATTTTGCACTAACAAGCCAACATGCAGCCAATTTCTCAGGATCTTGAAAGCCTCTTCAGCATCTCCATCTTCTTCTAGATTTTGAGGCATGTAAGTAAAACAATGACCCGTCCCCTTAAAAACTAACATTTTCGACTCCTCTCCATATCCTCTAAAAACATTTATAGGACAAAGGTCGTCATTGTCTCCTGCAATTAGTAGCAAAGCTACATTTATAATGCTAGCACTAGGTGAGTCAATTTTCGTGCCATAAAACGACACTCCTGCACCAAAACACATACCTCGGTCTTGGCTTAGAAAATATAAAACTCGACCTCCCCCGAAGCAAAACCCGATGACTCCAAGCTTCTTTGAGATTCCGACTGCTGCAAATTCATTCACCATCCATTTAGCTAATACAATCCAGTGTTCCATATACTCCCAATTTTCAATGATTTCGAAGGTCTTCTGATTTTTTTCTGCTACAGTGTAGAATTTTTCATCACTCTATAAAACAAATAACACGCATAAAGAGAATTTAAGATATGTTCAGCCCTGTGTCACGCAGTGAAAATGCTTATCTCCCATTCGACACGGCAAATACGCTAACAGTTAGGTGTGAAACCTATTTTACTAAAGAGTGCACTAATAATATGATCATATGCAGGTATTCTCCCTAACATCCTACTCATAGCGTGCGTGTGTGCCTGTTGTTCGAGCTTGCCGGCCTCAGAATGAAGGAAGGGCGGCCTTGAGGCATAATACCTCGGGAGCCAAATCCGCGGTCCGTAAAAGTTGGTATCAGAGCGGGACCGCTCAAGCATGTGGTGTTGTTATGGGACAATGTCGTGTGTCTCGCGGAGAAAATATTTTGGGCCAGGATCATGTTGGCAAGCTGGCGGAACACGATGAAGGAANAAAAAATAATGTGGCTTAAACAAGTCTGAGTACAATATACAATAGTCCAACTCATTAACAATGATATAATATATACAAAATTTACCAAAACATACAATGATATAATATATACAAAATTTGAGATCTTATGTACTTGTAACCATTGCAAGCAACACATTAACACAATACGCAAAATCTTTGGTAAACAAGTCTTGAAACCCATAAATATCAGACAATAGCAATATTCCAGTTCCATGATTTGTTTTTCACTGCTTGGAAAGGATGCGCACTTATACTTTCATCTCCTCCTCAGATCATAAGTTCCTTCCCATTCATGAGTTCACACGCTTCATCGCTTAAGCTCCCTTCGACTTCGACTTCGACTTCGACTTCGACTTCACCACAAAATACTTTGAATTTATTGGTTTTGCCCTTTATAAGGTATCAAAGTTCTCCTAGGGACCAGGATCAAACTTGCATCTCTGCATAATAACTGAAGCTTCCGAGTCAGATCAGATAGTCATTTCTTTGAACTTTAAATTAAGTATTATTATAATTCATAAAATTTAGGCTCGATTACATGAATCTTTTTTAACTACTATATTCAGTCCTTTGCTTCTACCACAAGATCAATGCAATAATATGTTTTAAAACCACAGCTCCACTCGTGCTTGTTAAGCCTAAAATTCCACGTTACATAGGTAGGAAAACGGTAATCAACCTATAACCGTCTATGTTACTTGTTTGTGTTTTTCAGATAGAACCCAAGACTAAACAAATGTACCATGAGTAGTGGCAGATCCTGGAAATTGAGTGAGGGCAACCATTGACGGCCACAATAATAACCAATATCGTGAATTGAATTTAATTATATCGTAGTTTGATCCTGAATCTTGAGTGAGCGCGGGCGACCATTGACGGCCGCAATAATAACCAATACCGTGAATTGAATTTAATTATATCGTAGTTTGAATTGTAGGTGTGAATGTTCGTTATCTACCCATTTAATAATATTTATCGTGTAAGAATTTAAAGTTTGAAAAGTAGGTCCAATTACTTGCTTTCAATGTTCGATTTACTAATAATACCATTCTAACAGAAGAAAATACTTTCAAAGTTTTAAATATGACAAAGATTTTGTTGTTGAATGTGAAGAAAAATTAGTTTCAATGCTCATCCCCTCTGCCAATTTTTTTTGCCGATTAAAATAGTTTGTAATGACAAAATTAAAATAAATACATTTTTGTGTTTCAGTAAATGTCAATTGTCAATTTAATTTTTTTCTTCGTTATTCTTCCATTCTTCAAAACGTAGTTATCATATTTGATCCAATCGTTGACCCGAACAAATTATCAAATCATCGAATTAGAGGTTTAACTGGTGGATCAGTAGTTGATAACCCCACCCCACCCCCCCCCACCACACACACACACACACTGTGGTCATGCTTTTAACTGGTGGATCAGTAGTTTATATATATATTATGTATAATATCAATATCCACCAAATGCCACAGTGGTCATGCTTTTTTATATTCTGGTTCGAATTTTTCTATGCCTATGCTCCAAAATGGTGAAAAATATTAAACTAAAATTATTTGCGTGAAGGATTCCTCTCAATAAAGACTCAAACTCAAGATCTCTCTTTCATTAATGAAGACTCTTACCACTAAACAAAAAGAGGATATGTGTGAAAAGGAAAAAAATGAATGCTAGCGGATCCAGCACGAGTGGCCACTGACCATGAGAATGGGAATTAAACAACTTAAAAATGTAGCGAAACATTTGGCTGAGGGACGAGATACTGGCGGCCGTCCCTGATAATGCTGCTTGTAAACTGGATGAGCCGAGAACACGAGAGGAGCTGAACCCAACCCCATTTAATTTTCCTTTTTCTTTCACACTTTCAAGTGGTAAACCAAATAACTAAACTGTTTGATCACGTGCATGATAAATATCTATCTGAAATTGTCTGCTGCTTGAAGAGTTTGAGCCGCAAATTCAAGTGTAGAAGTATGACTAATTTGAGTGATCTACTTACAAGTGGCTGGTCTCAGTGGGGACCTCACTTGTACTTGCAATAATCTTTCATTTTCGAAAGTGTAACTTAAAAGTAAATTTAACATATTTTACTTTCAAGCACTGTCAAATATGCTCATAAGAAATCGTCTTTTGGAAGATAAAACTCCACTCGTGTAACTCAAATGCATTAGAGAATTTCAATGCTCAATTTCTTGAAGCTTAATATTGTGAAGGGGCCAGTTGAATACACGTATGTATAGTGAAATGTGTAGGTCGAGTTTTTGGCCTGTCGAGCCTGACCTCAAGACCCAAGTTATTTTGTGGTTCAGCTTTAATTGAAATACCTTGGGAGTTCTCCATATTTTTCGTGGAAAAATAAAAATTGATTATTCTAAGCCTTATTCCTTGCCATACGTACTCCATATTGTTGAATTCATCGATCCAATTTATCCAAATATATTTTATGAGTGTGTCTTATACACGAGTGTTATACCTAATTTAGCTTAATTGTTGGTTAATTTTTATGGTTATAGAACGTGTTTAATGTGTTTGCTAGTGTTGTTTTGAAAGTATGATAAAGAGGTAAAAAAAAATGGGATTTTGAAGCAAGCCAAAGGGAAAATAGACAGAGAATTGGCGCCAAGGCACCATAACAGAGCGCCCGAGCGCCCGAAAAAGGAAGAAAAAAAATCGCCAGCAAGGCGATGCTTGTACCAGATTTCCAACAAGGCACTGCCCGTTACAAAAACTGCAGAACGGCGCGACAGCAAGGTGCTGCCTGCTTGTACCAAATTTCCAGCAAGGCAACACCATGGCCCTGCCTGTTACAAAAACAGCAGAACGGTAGCATCTGGACGCTGCGCCGCACAATCAGGTTTTTATTAAATTGGTCCTCGAGAAGCCCATAAAAGACCCCAATTTTCCCAATGACGCGTAGGGAACTATAAATAGAGAAAAGAATGCACGAATTAGAGGTTTCAAACATTGAAAAAAGAGAGATACAACGAGAGATCGAAGAGCAAAATCAAGAGAAGAAATTCATCACGAGATTCAAGATTAAAGCAAAGATTGAAAGCAGAAGAAGACATTGGTGCAAGAGTTGATTCTTTTCCACGTCTTTATTCTATTATTCCGGTGATATACTCAAAGATATTTATTTGTTTTTCATTTTACATTATACGTAACCAAACATGAAATTTGGGCAAACAATGTAATCTTTTATGATCCTTAATTCTTTTATTCAAAGATTTTCTGTGATTTATTCTTTTTATGTGTTGATTTTGTTATGAACTTAATGTTTTGAATTATCTGGCCAATAATTTGATGATTACTTGAGTTTCTTACTAATCGAGAGGTGAGTTTGAGGTTTAGATCGTTTAATAAAATCCGATAAAGTAGTTTAACGTGTAGAGATATCTATATTAATTATTGCGGTCCTAATAGAAATTCGTATAACTATGTTTCGTTTAACTAAGGGTAATTCGCATAGAGATATTGAATTGAATTAGTTAAATAGTCTCAATGAGAACTCGAGAAGGGTAAATTGAATACAATAGAAAAATTCAACCGAACACTGTATTAGGTTAGATTCTTGAATTAAGAATTAAGGTGATCATTAGATGAACTTTTTTTTCCCTAATGTTCATTACGTATTTGAATATTCTATAATTCAGTGTTTGCAATCTTCTTATACTTTTCATTTGTTTGAAGTCTTGAAGTTCACAAAATAAAAAAAACAACAATTTTCATAACCACTACTACATTTTACGTGTCTTTTTTTTTAATCAAATAGGAGTTAGAAAAAAGTAGATTAAGTCTAAAATATAGTCCTAATAGAAACGATAGTCTGGACTCAAAGATTCATTATATTACTTGTTGCGATATCGTACACTTGCGCTATATAAAAAATACAATTGACAAACTACAAAAGATACTAATATACGTATTGTATTAAGAAAAATGCTAAAATCTTATTTATTATATTATTCAAACGGACTAAAGTACGAACTAAATGCGAGCTTAGATGCAACCATGGAGATATTATTTCCAATCAATTCCATGGATTTGTTCAGTCCCTCTAGGGTAACTTGCATTTCCATTGCTTTAACCTCTCTCTTTGCAACTTTAGCCATTCTGATTTAGTTCCGCTTGCCGTTGGAGGGATTCAAAATAAGTGAATTAAAACAACAGTTTGCTAAGGATTTGTAAATCGTTTAAACTATAAGTAGATATAAATGAGTGATGGATAAGTTGGTAATAGTTATGGTCCCATAAAATAGTTCATAAACATTAGCCAAACATAGGACTCTTGTTCTATATTGCTACATATGAGCGCTGGAAATATAATCTTGACTTGAAGTAGAACCAAATGCTTGCAGTACACTACTAGAAGAAGAATATGAGAAGAAAAAGCAGTTATTTAAGCCCCCGTTTGGACTTCCTTTTAGCCCTTGTTTGGTCCCCATTATTTTTGAAATACATTTTTCTTATTTTCAACCACATATTTTTCAACAAAATAATATTACACGCAAATTTAAAATATTTTTTTATTTTTTAATTACACATTTTCTATCAAAATACTATTTCAAAATGCATTTTGATCAAAAAAATGGGGCTCAAACATGCTCTTAATATGAGAGAATTCATTTTCCAGTCACATCATTCCTGACCCACCGTTTCATGACTTTCGTATTGCTGCAGGGTTTTGTTTTTATTTTCCAATTATACTGCTTTAATGACAAAGAAATCACGGTGCATTTTTTGAAAACTGGGTAGTTGGAGTGATGGGTAAAATTGGTAAAGTTTAAAAAAGAGGAATAACTCTTGAAAGACTGTTGTCAAGTCAGTGTCAGAAATCTTTAATGAAGAAAGAATTGTTTGTTGTGTAACGTAAAAAAATGTCTAAAAATGATATGAAAATGAGCTGCAAACAGGCGCTAAATAAACTTACGCGGCTAACAGTACTTAAAGAAATGTCACATTACAATTGGATTATGATTTTGACCCCCATTGTGTTTATGTGCGAACAATCATTTCAGACATCCATATGTGATGAATGATTCAATATTAAAACGCAATTTTGAGCAATTGGCACGCATGGTACAAGATCTTAAAGAAACTCATTAACCAGTACTTTAAGTAGTAAGACCAAAACCTAACAAATAAATTGCAATAAAGTTTGCAAGTGAAACTAGACAATTAGCCTGAATTCGCTTGAAGTGCTAAAAAGGAAACACGCTCAGCCAAAGGCGACATGAAAGCATCATCGAACTCCAAGATCATTCAGCATCAACAAACCTAAAAAGGAAAAAAAAGAGGATCCTTCATACATCCCCATTAAAGATTCTCGTTAGGCTCGATTATGGGCTTAGAAAATTCCAGAATTCAGCTTGGGCATGAAAAAGGCGTAGCATAATATTTTGGCCCTATGCACGAAATGCAGGGAGTGTTATGGAAGTGCATCAAAGTTTCTATAGAATGAGGGGAGACATTTAAAAAAGGGTGATAGTTTTAGGACCAAATTGCATTATACTTCACTTAACTTCACATTGTATGTTGCAGTCGAACCCTGGTTATCTCTTTTGCGCTCCCAGTATTATGATGGTAAAATCGTGTTTTGGAGAAACACACTTTTATTAGTGTAAAGCGTTTTCTCTTGGATAATGGACACGTGTATTGCTTCTGATCGTTGGATGGTGAAACATTTACTTGGGCTTGATGACTCTTAGGTTCCTCAAACGGATTATTCATTCTGTAGTCTTTTGGGCTCCTGCGTTTTTGGGGAGAAAGGGAGAAAAGAGAGAAAAGAAGGAGAATGGGCTAAGGTTTGCTGCCTTTCGTCTAAATAACTTAAATCTCTTATTTTAAGTAACTGTGTGATAGTGCAGACCTTCTTTGTATAATATTCTGAGTGAATATTGTGAGAATATGTGTGATTTCTTTGTTGTTAGTTCTGGTTTTGTTCGAAGGTGTATCGTGAAGACATCTTTGTGAATCTCTGTAGATTTGTCACCGTATTGAGAGATAAGTCTCTTGTTTCGTCTCTCTAAACATTTGTAATTCGTGTTGCCATTTTGGGTTGTTTTAGTGCAACCAAGCATAATTCTTTTTTTTTTTTTTATGCTCAACGTGGAATGTAGGTGATAGAAGCGGTCACCGAACCTCCGGGGCTATGGCCGAAATAATTCTTTTGTGTTCAACTTTAATTTTCTACAGTTTATTTTCTGTTTGATTAGATTAATCTTGTTTCTCGACACTTATGTCGTGCGATCCTGACTTTTCACTGTATAGCTTCCTAGTCAAGTTTTTAAACTTTCTTGAATCATCATGTATGTATGCATAACATGTTAAGAGTTTGTTGTGTGAGCATTTACTTCACATTTTTTTTTTCTTAAACTCACTAGTTTCGATACTCAAACTTGAAGTAAGAGGGGAAATAGCTATTTGAGAGGAAAATATTTGAATTGCATGCATTTCTTCTTTCAAGTGAGGGGTATTTATAGATCTCTCTCCAAAGATTTAGGATAATTTTGTTATTTTGGAAGAAATGAGAGCTGACAGCCTTTTATTGGTCAATTCATAATTGATTCTATTGTCAAGTTTTGTTAACGCCTATGTCATGTATTTAGCCTTGAAATCACGTGTTAAGCATTTCCCTTGTGCTCTAATAGTAGTTCTTTGCTGAAGGGGATAGGTTGCTCTTACGGGCGCGAGCCTTTTGAAACTCTTTCGCTTAAGGCTTCCACTTCACTAGTATTGGGCGAGGTTCACGAAATATATTTCAACACCAATCATGTTCATAACACACCAAAGCACTTCATTTTCTTGTCACTTCTCTATTAAAAGTACCAAAACTTCGCTAAAAGTTCGTGTTGGAAGTCAAGTTGAAAGTATAAAACACATTTATTAGCTATAACAATCAGAAAGAAAGAATTTTCAGTCTCACAAATCACGATAATCTAAAGAATAGATTTATGCAATCTTGTCAATCGGACACAACTAGTGTAATCTCAAAGTAAAGACAATTAACCCCACGTATCATGAAAAAAAAAATATTCTCACAAATTATAGCAATCATGAACAAAAGTCAGACAAATATTGGTAATCAGATCACAAATATCATGTCAATCTGGGCATATAATCTTTTCAATTAACATAATCTGTACTAAGAAAGGGGCTATTATTATTATTATTATTATTATTATTATTATTATTATTATTATTATTATAATTATTATTATTATCTTGTTTAAATACTCACGATGGCTAGCCTTGTTCCATCGAGACATAGACGGTACCTCTCAATCAAACTAAAAAATAAAAAATGGATTGCACTGATTTGCTCTTGATCTTTTCTACATGTTTTGTAATCTTCTCCTTTGCTCAACCATCCCTGAGTGATGATCCTACTCAATCACTAATCAACAATATTTGCCGCCAAACACCGGATTACCGATTCTGTACCGATGTTTTCAACAAAAACCTTCGTTCTCATGTAGCAAATGCAGCTAATCTGGCTCAAATAGCCCTAAATCGATCACTTCAAAACTCAAAGGATACACTGACTTTTATACAAAAAAAAGAAGCAGTTGAAAAAGACCCAGAAATAAGGGATCTTTATGAAATCTGCAATTCTTGTTATGTGGCTGTGGTGCTGGCTTTTAAAAACGCCATGAGTGAATTTACAAAGAGAAATTACAAGGGCAAGTTAGATTCTGTATTATACAGTGAAAGGCCTGTAAATTTGTGTCAAAGCATGTTTAGTTCCAGTGATATTATTGTGACAGAATTGATTGAAGGAAATAGGCAGATGAAAATACTTACAAGCATGTCATTAATTTCTGGGAAACTTCTTTAACTTGATTGCTTATAAATTTGTATCATTTTGGAATAAAAAATTGCATCTTTGAGCATATGTGGATTTATTTGTTTTTATGCAATAACATCTAGGAGGTTCAAAGATGATATTTTTATGATTTTTTTATGACAAATTTGGTAGGTTGAACAAATCAACAAGGTCGATTTTAAAGTGAGACAAAATTTTAAACTTTTGGTCAATTCAATTAAGCATACCAATTATTATTTTGAAATGTATAAAATTCGCTGATTTCCTTGGTCAAACATAAAGTCTTTTAGCCCCTATGTGGTACAAATTAAAATCTAAGTTTTAGCCCTTGTTTGAACTTCATTTTTTGAAAAAATGTATTATTGAATCGTGTTATGACCCCATTTCAAATACATATTGTTCAATAAAATAATATTACACGTAAACTTAAAAATTTTCCTCATTTTTTAATTACACGTTTTCCATTAATACACTATTCAAAAATACATTTTTTCGAACAAAAATGGGGCTTAAACAAGCCCTTAATCTAAGTCAAAGTCATTAATCAATTTTAATCACATATTTTATGAGTGCACAATTTTTCAACCACATATTTTATTAACTTCTGTTAAAATCTATTAAAAATCTAATTTTAATATCTATCAAATCGGGGCTTATATTTTCCCTCCCTAGACCTACAGTGAGTGACAAAGTACTAAGAACACCATCCGACTTAATTTTCATTGAAAACCGTAGCCTAAAGCGCATATTTAGCTAAACTTAAAAAATACTTAGCCCATATTTGAACCACATTATTTTCACAAGAATGCAATTTTTTTATTTGATGTGATGGAGAATATGTGATTAAAAAAAAAAAGAAAAAGTTATTGATGTGATGAAAAATATTATTTTATTGAAAAATGTGTGGTTAAAAATGAGCAGAAGAATGTGAATGAAAAAATAATGTGGCTCAGGGGCTTAAAAGTAAATTTGAATATAGTTAACTTAAAAATAAATAAAACTTTTGTTAGCCAATGAGCTATTTATTTTGAAATAACATCTATCTTAATATAAAATGACTTGTTTTACTATAAGTAAAAAATGAATGACACAATCAAGATAAAAGTAAATTAAAATTATGTTGAAAAATTTAAACTTCTTTAAAATAGAGGTGGCAATGAGTCTATGTTGTTACTAGCTTGCGACAACTAGGCCCATAGACAGCTTCAACCTACAATAAATCGAGCTCAGGGCACCGTCGAGCTTGATTTTTGACCTGCCTGTCAACCCTGAGCTCGATTTTTTACCGCCAGTCGAATTGAACTTGGCTATTGGGCTTCACAAATCGATTGTTAGATTTCGCGCATCAAACTTCTTATTTTATAACTTTCTTATAAAGATAATTTTATACGTCCTAATTGATACACACAATTTTAACTCTATTTGTATTTGATGTAATCTATTTCAAGCCCTAAAAATAAGGAATGCTGTTTAATCTATTATAAATTCTATTTAAAAAAGGAAAATTGAAGAGCTAGCGGTCAATTCGACTTGACCCTTCAAGGCCCATGCTCAACTTGTTGACCAATACGCTGAGGTAGGATCGCCTAATGGATTGAACAAAGGTTACATGGCCGTGGATAGAGCTTAATAGAGCGGTTGCCATCGCTATTTTAAAGCAGATATGAGATTATTAATAATTATTATTGCAAATATGAAATGATTTTTGAGCATTAGGATACCAAATTCTAGTGGTGGCAAACGAGCCGAACCGCTCGTGAAAACTCGTCTCGTGGGCTTCTCAGACTCGTCAAATGACAAGCACGAGCCGAGCTCGCTTGGGCTAGCCGCTCGTGGGTGAGCCAACGAGCTCGCCCATGAGATTGAAGGGTTATTTTTTTAATTTTTTCAGAAGAAAAGTATATCTTAAAAAAAAAAAATTGACAAGCTCGCGAGCCGATCCACAAGCTAACGGGGCCGAGCCGAGCTCGACCTGTGAGTAACGAGCCGAACAGAAGCTCGCTGGTTCGGCCCATTGTCACATCTACCAAATTCTGAAATCTGAATGAAACCATATAAAAGGGGGAACTTTAAAAAAGGCCTGGTCAAAGACTTTTAATTGCCTTTTGACTTTTTCACAAGTGAATAATTCAACAATGACCTAATGATGTTCAAAAGATAAAAATGCCCTTAAGTGAATAAAACAATTACAAAATATGATTTTGTTAAAAAGACAACACTACCCTTTTAGTTAACAAATAAAAATCAAACACTCCCTACATAAAATTACAAAATCTGCTCAAATACAGATAAAAATTCTCTCATTTTCTTCACTCTGAAAATCTCAAAAATATCGATAGCTGAAGAAAAAAATTATTTTCGGTCAATTACTTCGAATCGGTAAGTATATTTACGTATGTTTAATTTCATTTTCGTTAAACGTGTGTATGTTTTTACTCGATAAATTAAGATTCGACATAAGTGTTGGCCGGACCGTCTGTAGCCAAATAACAGCCAGCCCAGATCCAACTGTTAACAGTCGGATAATGACAACCGGATCCTGCACCGAAAATGGCAATTTTTCGAAACTTTAACCTAAAAAAAAGAGTTCTTAACTCCCCAAAAATACCAACATTTCACTCCTAAGACTAGATCTACAGGTATATAATGAAATAAACTCAAAAATTGTGAAAATAATTGAAACACAATAATCTTTCAAAAATGGCATTTAATGGATAAAATACTAACCTTTTTGTCGGCGCCGATATCTGTAAAAGAAGGTGGTCGGTGTGGTCACCAGGTTTTTCTTTTAAATGATCGATTTTTTTGAAGATGGAGGTCGATTTTTTGGAAGAGGAAGAGGAATGTTGGTTTTCATCTCTTTCGATTAGGGGTATTTTTATCTTTTTGATATTTAAAATTATTTTTGATTTTTTTAAATGCTATTTCTTGATCAAAGGTCAAATTTGAATTATGACTTTTTTAATAGGCTATTCACACGTATTTCCTCCCATATAAAAGTATATAAGCAGGTAAAAGAAGAAAGGAAATACTTTTATTGCCACCTCTACCAAATTCTGAAATCTGAATGAAACCATATAATAAAAGTAGGTAAAAGAAGAAAGGAAATACTTTTGTCTTAATTGGGAGTCAGTGAGGAAGAATACAAGCGTTGAAAAAGAGTGCATTAAATTTGTTGCTTGTGAGCTGGTTTTCTGTATTTTGTTCCCCAAATTTCCTTCTCACTATAATTAATTTATATATTAAAACCACCCCTCTCCACTCCTCTCCACAAGTACAACCACGTACTAATCCCTTTCTCTCTCCTCAAAATTCAGATTTTTTGGTGGTTTTCAAGAATATAAAATTTGGCTTCGTTAAATATTCAGTCTTTTTTGGTGATAAGTCACTAAAGTGAAAACCAGGGTTTTGCTCAAAATCCAGTAATTTGTTAAAGATGGGGAATAAATTTATTTGTATGACGAAGAAAGAAAGTAAGACTGTTGGGATTGGATCAAAAAGCAAACGGGGGTCAATGTCAAGGAGAAGGAGTTCAATGGAAGAAGAATTGCTTCATCGGCAGGCACTGGCTATGGCAATTCAGCAACACCAATTGTCCCAAAGATTTGATAACAATAATGGATCCATGTCACGGCGGATTGGATCCACCAGCTCCCGCCGCCGCGGCACCAATTGTTCCGACCCCTTTTCAAATACTAATACCAAACAGGTTTTTTCTTTATATACTGCTTCCATGTTTGCTTTATTCTTTGCAGCAATTAGCTTTAACTAATAGTATATGTTTGTATTTGTGGAGAGTTTTTCTTGGTGTGTTTTGGTGGAGTAATGATTAGGATCCATAGGGGAAAAAGTTGGGTTTTTGGTATTTTTTTATTAGTTATTTAGTTTGTGATCATGTTGCTTTAGTGTGTTTGAAAAGTGAGATCAAGGTTCATTATGGTATGAAAAGGTGAGAAGAAAAAGTTGGGTTCTTTTTGTAAGTCTTTCGGAGAGCTTTTTGTGTGTTTGTGTTCTTTATTTACTTTTAATGATGCTTGATGCATATTCTTTTATGGGTTTCGTGTAGATTTAAAGAAGAATGACTAGTAGCATAATTTCTCTCCTTGAATATAACGAAGAATAGAAAGTTTTAAATCTTGTAGGCAACCATGGAAAAAGTTAGTCCATGTTTGAGCCATATTTTAATTTTCATTTTCATTCTTTCACTTATTTTCAATCACACATTTTTCAATAAAATAATATTTTTCATCACATCAATAACTTTTCCTTTTTTTCAACCACGTATTCTCCATCACAGAACAAAAAAAAAAAAAATGCATTTTTTCCATTTTAATGTGCATCAAACACACTTTTAATTTGATAATGGCAAAGTAAATTCATTTTTTGCATATTCTTTATCTCCTAAAGTTGTTAGTTGCAAATATCTTAGAATTTTTGTATGATTATAAATGATGCTTAATTATTCATTTTATTTGTATGCTAAATAGGCGTTGCAAGTAATGAGTCACTGTGTTCCTTTTCACCAAACAATACCCCTCCACCCAGTCATGTTTTTGTTAACTGAAATACATCTTTTATTAGTTACCAGATTCTTTGGAGAATTTCGAAACAAAGAAATTTATTTTGATACATGGAGAAGGATTTGGAGCATGGTGTTGGTATAAAACTATTGCGCTGCTCAAGGAAGCAGGATTACTACCGATTGCCTTGGATCTAACAGGATCTGGCATTGATCTAACAGACACTAACAACATCACTTCTCTAGGAGACTACTCAAAACCATTGATTCAATATCTGCAAAATTTACCAGAAGATGAAAAGGTAAATGATGATCATAAAATGTATGTTAGGCTAAGGTTAGAAAAAGTAAAAGTTAATTCGAAACATGTTTGGATAACTTACCGTTTTTGAATGTAACTCTTACCTTAACGTCAAAATAAGTAACTTCTTTATTTTCAAATTTGACCAATAAAAATTTATTTATTATAAAACATACTTATTTTACTTATAAGTGAAATATTTTTAAGCTAACCCAAACATGCTTACAGTTTAAAAATCACTCCCCTATTATTTTTCGTAGGCCCGATTATTATAATGTTTCTCTCTGCAGGTAATATTGGTTGGTCATAGCAGTGGAGGAGCTTGTATCTCCTATGCCTTGGAGCATTTCCCCCAGAAGATCTCAAAAGCTGTGTTCCTTTGCGCTACGATGATATCTGACAGACAGCGACCATTTGATGTGTTTGCAGAAGAGGTTAACTTTAGCCAGTCGTTTTAAAAGTTTTGGGCCCAAAAGTGCTAATTTGATGCAAAACAGTATTTAACTATTTTGCCCTATACGGTGATAAAATATTCACAACCGTTGTGCTGGCAGAGGTTGTTGATCCCAACTGAGTTTGTACAGAAAATTATATTTCATTCTTTGAACTTCCAAATACTTCGGTTAACAAACAGTCCTCCCTACTTTTTTGACCATTATGACGAGTTTGATATGTTGAACTAGGCAACAAAGGATTAGTATTAAGAAAGAAAAATAAGCTAACATCTTTCCCATTGTACTCATTAGTGCTGTCAAAATACTTTGTACCAAACAAATGCTGAATGTTAAAATTTTGGTTTGCAGCTTGGGTCTGCGGAACTTTTCATGCAGGAGTCGAAGTTTCTAGTTTATGGGAATGGGGAAGACAAGCCTCCCACAGGGTTCATGTTTGAGAAGCAGCAAATGCATGGCTTATATTTTAATCAATCTCCTTCAAAGGTACTTTTTGAATCAAGCAGCCAGTTTTGGAAGCTCTCTTAACTATCTCTATCCGTGGTTTATGGAGCTGCTGCACGTGCTAATACAACTAGCATGTAGATATATGTACCGCATAAAAACTGGAAAGACGAATATATAGTTATGCAGAAGACTTATCGACTTGTCTTACTTTCTTCCTGATCCAAATGAATTGAAAAGATTGTGAGTCATAAATAAAAATTTTCCTCCATCTTTCTATTTTGCACAAATAGAATCATAAAGATAAATATATATCCCTTTCTTTATCAATTAGGTTTTTCTATGGAAGCGATATTGTTTAGATGAAAAACATGTTTGGTTAGATGCTTGAAATGGTGGTGTAAGATTGTCGGGCTGTGGCATGGATATTAAGAGAGGGTGATCATCATGGTATTGCTAGACATAAGGTAGAAACTCGAAAGAAGAAAAGGATTTGATAAAACTGGCCATCGTCTGCCCTCTTTCCCTTTGATCATATGATATTTTTTTTCATGGATTTTATACTACAAAGATAAAAAGGATTCACATAGTCGACCCTGAATTTATTGGGAATTTTTTATTTTGGTTTTTGCTGATGCCTATGAGATTTATGCCTTGTTGCTTTCAGGATATTGCTTTGGCAATGGTTTCCATGCGACCAACCCCTCTTGGTCCCATGATGGAGGCACTGTCTCTCTCGCCCGAGAAGTATGGAACTGTCCGGCGATTTTACATTCAAACACTGGACGATCATGTACTGTCACCCGATGTTCAAGAAAAGCTTGTGAGGGAAAATCCACCTGAAGGAGTCTTTAAAATTAAGGGCAGTGATCATTGTCCTTTTTTCTCAAAGCCACAATCACTGCACAAAATTCTACTCGAAATCGGTCAAATTTCAAGCCAAACACTTTCTTGATAGAAAGAACAAAGCTGGGAAGTATCTATCTTACTATGAATAGCTTTTCTGATAAGTATTCATTATTTAATGTCATGTACTATAAAAAAAGTAGAAAACGGCATTAAGTTTTCATTTTTTTCATTTTTCTTAGCAGTTTCTTCATTCTCTTGGTATTTTCTTCTGATACGGGTCAGTTTTCCTTTGATTACAAATAGGAATGTGCATACAATGTGAACTTCCATTTGCTTCTCTTTATGGCCTCTGAATGTGTAGCTGTTTTTCTTATAAGATCATTGTTTTATAGGTTTTTATTCTCTAGAAACTTCATTCTGATAGGAAGGATTAGATTGTACTCGATAGTACAAGGGAAAAAGTTAAAATCTTGTTACTGGTGAGTTGTGTCAAATGTTACTTGTTATTTTGGAATATAAAAATCTCCTTCGAATATTACAACAGAAAAACCTTGAAGTAATTGAACAATATAAACAGTTTGATCAACATGATCACAGTAATAATTCGAGCCTATTGAGTTCACGATGTTTTCTTAAAACGAATTTGCTGCTTTTACAGGTACTAAAGGTATTGAGCAATCGTTTTCCAGGATAAAATGAATTTCTTCTTATACGCAAGCAGCAAATCAATTTGTAGGAATTTCAACGAACTCAACGAGGTGTTTTTCACTTTGAGAACAATATCAGAATGAGAGGGAGGAGTGAGATTCAAAGCAGAGAATGATTACAATGAACATGATGTATTTTTTCTGGCATCGGGGGTAAGCTATTTATAGACTTGTTCATGGCCATTCGAACAACCTTCAAGTCATTTCAGAACAGTCGTCACCGTTCAGACAGCACCCCAAAACTCAAACAGATAGCAATGTTTGGTTAACAGTCGACTGTTTAGATGGTTAACAGCTGAACAGCCGATTGTTTAGACCATAAACAATCGGCTGTTTAGTCAATTAACAAACCATTTAGACCAAAAAAAAAAAAAAAAATTTACCCAAAAATAAGCCAATAAAAAAAATAATTTCATTAAGTATTCAAGAATTTGATTAATTATAATTTGATCCAAAATTAAATAAATTTTGTTCAAAAAGATAATATAGTATAAGAATGCACCCGCACTCGGACACAGACACAAACCGGACCGGACTTGGCTCAGGCACGTGCTCGTACCGTGCCCACCGACCGGCCGGACGGACAGCGACGCGCACGTGTCGAGTTTGGACCAAATCCAAAGGATATATGCCCCCCCTTCAAAGACTATTGGTACCCCTTGAAGCCCAAATTCAATTCCCAACTTTACACTATATAAATCACACCAAAATTTCCTAATTTTCCTATGTGGGATAAGTGTTTGAGAATTTTCAATAAATCAAATTCTTCACCAGTTTATAGTTTCAAGTGGTTTAATTTGACATTAAATATTTCATTCAATTTTAAATGATTTTCAATAAATAAATATATCACATTTATCATCTCGCAGAGTAGAACGTGAATATGTTTGGTCCCGATATAATTGACGTAAGGGTCCCACTTAATATGAGACTTAAAGTTGACCCATTTCACTAAACAATTTCCAACAATCCTTCACATGAATTAAATATGTCGGTCATTTTCCAAACAACAACATCTAATATGTTTTTCGAAGTAAAATTGAAGAAAACTGCATCGGGATAAGTAGCCAAAGACTTTGAACTTTTACTAGTAAAATCTAACGGATGTACTTAGCCAATCAGTAGCAACATGCTTTGAACAGTCAGCCCTTCGTGTACA
>CAIGRB010161173.1:51920-69233 GCA_903798255.1 Fraxinus quadrangulata
TTTTTTTTTTTGGCAGCGGGGCAAGTTATTTATAGACTTGTTCGTGGCTATTCGAACAACCTTCAAGTCATTTCAGAACAGTCGTCATTATTCAGACAGCCTCCCAAAACACGAATAGATAGCAAGGTTCGATTAACAGTCGATTGTTCAGTCGATTAACGGTCGACTGTTTAGACCATAAACAATCGGTTGTTTAGTCAATTTACAGACCATCCATACAAAAAATTGCTCGAAAATAAGTCAATACAAAAAATAATTCCATTGGTCCAAAATTAAATAAATTTTGGCCAAAAAGATAATATAGTAGCTCGTGCCGAGCCAATCGAGCGGCGGCGATGGCGGCGCGCACGCGTGGGGTTTGGACCGAATCCAATAGGATATAGGTCTCCCATTTCCAAAGACCATTGGTACCTCTTGGAGCCCAAACCTAATTTTCAACCTTATACTATATAAACCACACCAAAATTTTCTAACTTTTCTAGGTAGGATAAGTGTTTGAGAATTTCCAATAAATCAAATTCTTCACTAGTATAGTTCAAAGTGGATTACTTTGACATTAAATATATCATTCAATTCTAAAAGATTTTCAATAAATAAATATATCACGTTGATCTCCTCGAGGGGTAGAACATGAATATGCTTGGTCCCGTTATAATTGACATACGGGTCCCACTCAATATGGGACTTAAAGTTGACCCATTTCACTAAACCGTTTCCAACATTACTTGCATGTTTCATTTTTGACACTCATGAAACACTAAAACAAAGTTGCATACTGCACTTGTATGAATTTAGATTGTACCCGACTCCGAGTAGCCAAAATAGGGAAATAAAAAAAGAAGTGATTCAAGAAGACTACTCGATCTGCATATGCCATCGATTTGAACAGCAAATGACTGTTTCCTATACTACTTGTAATGGATATTAATAAGAGCCACACGAGCTTTCAAAGTTCAAATTTACTTTTTGTTGCTAGAAGTAAGTTCTCTTCTAACATACTTAATTTCTCTCCACTGGTAAGACAGTTAGACGGTTATTGAAAAACATTAAAAAAAATTTCAAGACGAGATGTAATGTAGATTGAACTATGTTTAGATATAGCTATCTACAAACAATTTGAAGGAAAACAATTCAACTACTCAAAATGATGGTTTCTAAATATCATAAAAAATTTCGTCTATACATCTATCTAAAAGTTTCTCCAAATCGAGCCTTTCGACTCTATTGTAGTGGTATCAAAATGCACCGGCTAGGACAGCACGCCAACGAAAAACTCAGTGTTAGGCTGGCACTACCGCGCACAAACAAATTCAGTCAGACTTGGCCTGATCCACCTAGTGACAAGCTTACGGGCCACAGAGAAATGTAAAAAAGGGCCTAGTCCCTCACTGATAGATCTTTTGATTTTGTTTTGTCCGGATATTAATTTCTCCTACAACTGAACAAATCAAAATAATTAGTGTGAATTATGAGAAGAAATCAATTTAAAGAATCAAATTATGGAAGATCAAATAAGAGCAATAATTCTCCTTCTCAATTAGGCTCAGAAAATCATCCAACACCACAAAGGTAACACCAAATTGGAGACTTCTTGAAGTAGAGAGAATTGTACAAAGCAGGGACCAATTTTCTAACGGGAAGGAGAAGAGAAAATTGAACAGTGAAGCAATGCCGATTTCTAACTTGTTTTTGGTGTGTTTAAATGAGAGTAAAAGAGTTCCAATTTATAGGCAAAAATGGCAAACGAATTTCCCATATTTTTCTCTCCAAGATAGAGTTCAAGAAGATTGAAATACTAACAAAATGATAAGATTCATAACTAAGAGGAAGATAAGAGATAGACTTCCCAATTCAAATTATCTCCATAATTAGATATTGAGCACCTAGCCCAATGTGCTGGTTTCCTCTAAATATCCAATAACATTTGGGTTACATCATTTGTGGTGTGGATTTCAATATTCTTCAATCCCGGGCTTATCCTATGAAGATAAATGGGCCACGATTTTTCATCATTATCTAGGGATTATTTGGACATCACTAAAATACCCAACAAGCCCCCATGTATTTTTTTGTCATCTTTCAACCAAAAACTGCCAAATACCTCCCTATAAAAATTCTGTGAACCAAATTCGCAGCAAGGTTCATTAGAATTACCTAAGAAATGAACATAGGAGCATTGAATTAGAGACGAATATGCCTTTTCAGCCACGGATTGATTCCTAAATTTTGCTCCTCCAATTATTATCAACGCATTTAGCTTAGGAACTTTTATTGGAGACACCCCCTAGGAAAAAAAAAAAAACCCACATTAAAAATGGCCCTGAAAAAGCATAAAATCCAGAGGACAAGAAAAAAAAGGAAAAAAAAACTCACCTTGGCTTGTTATCCTGGCAATGCAACTGATAAAATTGCTCCCTAAATTGTTAAAATAATATACATGCACATCAATTTATCAGTCAAATTACCTATCGAATGGTACATGTTTCAGCATGCACTCTTCTGTATGCTTCACATAAAAATTCTCCGTAAGTCATTATTTAATTACCATTATTTCAAAACTCTTTTCTTCTCAAACTCATTTCAACCAAACATTCTCACTGTAAAATAGTTTACACGCAAACCTAAAATTTTCTTACTTTTTAACCATATTTTCTTTAAAAAAAATTTACTATTACAAAACTCATTTTGATAAAATAATTGGCATCAAATAGGGGCTAAATTCCCACAATGATCATTAAACAAAAAAGTCAAAACAAAAACCCGTTTCATGAATCTAAAACAACACAAAATTCAATCAAACCTTCTTGAATTGGAACCATTCATAGTGTCAAGCAAGAGTTATCTGTTAAGCTAGAGTTATCAGCATCCTCAACAAAAGTCGATTATGAAGGAGATGACAACCATATACGAAGCAGCTCAGCAATATATTTGAGATATTCACAATCTAATCAAATCCCAATAGAGTTGTTATAATTGTTAAATTGTTATTTCATTTGAATTTTAAACTCTCCGTAATTATCTATATAAAGATCAATTTACATAAGAGTTCTGTACTCTTCCGCAAACTCCTTTTTCTCCTATTATTCTATAGTATTAGAGCCCATTATGCTCACGCCCACTGTCCTGGCTTTTTCCTCTAACTTTTCGTGACTACTTCTTGTTTCATATTGTAGTCATGGCCCTCTCAAACTCTTCCGTGAGTGTCGTTTACACTCCTCATAACATTGCTCAGTTGGTGTCTGTCAAACTCAATGGTACAAATTACTTCAATTGGGTTTCCCAGATCCTGCTGGTTTTGAGCAGCAATGACCTCTTGGTTTCGTTGATGGCTCTGAGCCACGCCCAGAGAAGTTTCTACCTCCAGCTAAAGGCAAGGAAAGTGGGCGACGTGAATCCTGCATACCTTCTCTGGATTAAGAAGGATCAGTTCGTGTTGAGCTGGTTGAATTCTACCCTGGCCGATGATGTGTTGTCTCATAGCTATGGCATGATGTCTGCAAGTCAAGGTTGGACGTCTTTAGCAAATCGCTATGCTTCCCCATCTCGTTCCTGCGTGTATCATCTGAGAAATCAGCTTCGAAGTCTCAATTAAGATGGCAAATCCTGTACCGAATTGCTGCATTCCGCAAAGCTCTTGGCTGATCAACTGCTGCAGTGGGCAAACCCGTGGCTGATGAAAACATGATTCACCGTGTCAATGGCGGTTTGAACTCTTCTTTTAATCCCTTCATCGTCTCTGTCACTTTTGCTTTGCGTCATGGCCTTTGCTGACTATCAATCTGAAATTTTCTCTTACGAGATTTTATTTGCTAGCCAAAATCAGTCTGTTTCGGCTGAACAACCTTCTTTTGCCATGATTGTTCATAACCTTACCAACCATAAAAAGCCTCAGAGATCCAACAATTTTCCCTCCAAATTCTCTCCCCAGTCATGCAATCCATCACCAAAAATGCACTCCTCACCCAACCAATCCACTCAGATCAGCTCAACCACTTTTTCTACTGCCAAAACACCTTGTCAGATTTGTGGGAAAACAAATCATTCTTCCTCGGACACTTTCCACCGAATGGATTATAGCTATTAAGGTCGCCACCCTCCTACGCAATTGGCAACTATGGTGGCTCAATCCAATGCTGTGCATGAGGAGAATACATGGATAGCAGGCAGTGGTGCCAACAACCATATCACCCATGATCTATCTCAGCTTACTGTTCGGGAACCCTACACATGTGATGGATCGGTAGCCATGAGTAATGATACGGATCTCTGTATTAAGCACTATGGCTCTTTTAGTATTCAGACTCCTCTAGCTAAATTAAATTTCTATTATGCACTCCATTGTCCCAAGGCCCTAGTCAATTTACTTTCAATTAACCAGCTTCACCGTGACAACAAATGTTTTTTTATTCTCACTGAATCCTATTTTTTTTGTCAAGAATCTTCAAACGGGAACTACGCTGCTGGATGGTCCGAGTGAAGGAGGTCTATATCCTACTCGCTTAAATAAGACTTCTTCTTCTGTCAATAATTGCAATGGTCGAGTAGCTTTTATTGGCGTTAGGACTTCACTTGACACTTGGCACTCGAGGTTCAGCCATCCGTCTGATCAAGTCTCGAAACGTGTTGTTCAAACCTTCAAACTACCTGTCAATGGCTCCTTGGAGACTACACGTGTGTTCTCCTTGTCAATTAGGAAAAAGTAAACGCTTACCGTTTACTAAGTCGGTCCGTGTGTCCAAGAGTTCTTTAGAACAATTATTTCTCGAAGTGGATCTCATTATTATGTGATATTTATTGATGATTATTCCCGTTTTATTTGGGTATTTTCCATTCACAACAAATCTGATGTCTTATCTTGCTTTATTAAATTTAAATTGTTGGTTGAGAATATTTTTTCTGCAAAAATTAAACAATTACAATCTGATAATGATGGTGAATATCTGTCTAAACTATTTGTGAACTTCTCAATAATAATGGCACTCTCCATCGTAGTCCCCATATTTCACAACAAAATGGCTTGGCTAAGAGGAAGTATTGCCACATAATGGAAATTCCTATCTCCACTTGCACAATCTCATCTTCCACCAACCTTTTGTGTTGAGGCTTTTTCCATAGCCATTTTCTTGATTAATCGCCTTCCCGCTCCAATCTTAAATCAAGATTCTTCCTTCAACAAATTATTCCAAAAAGAACCAGATAGAGAGGTTGCGGATTAATATTATATCAAAGTTTAACCTTAAATTACACCATGGGTAGCTCATAGTTTTAATACATATATTCCAGTCCTGAAACTAAAGGCAAATTATCTAACCATATGTGCTTAAAATTTTTATTTAAGTCTATTTTGTTTGAGGACAAACAATTGTTCGAGTTTGGAAGTGTCTAATAAGTGTATTTTATAGATTTATTGAGACCACTAAATGTGACTGATTATTATTAATTTTGATGACTTACGATTTAATTAGATGTTAATTTTGTTTGTTATGTAAAACTCGAGGTAAATTGGTGGAATTGCATAAAAGAAATGAAAAAGGGCAAAAAGGAAGAAATCTAAACTTTTAGGGACTAAATTACACACTTGCAATAGTTGATTCTGAGTTGAGATCGAGGATTGCAAAATTCTTGGATTTAATTGGAAGTGAAGATAAAGGGCTGAAATTTTATCAAAGAGCGGACTCAAGAAGCATCTTAAACAAATATGAGGACTAAAACACAAAACGGCTGATAGTTACATTTCCCACGTCACACGTCACTTTGGTAGTTTGGTAGAAGCCAGTGCTACAAAAGTTATTGCACGACTTTAAAAAGAAGTATATCTACAGATTTTCTGTTTGTATCGTAAATGTGTTTGATAGAGATTAAAATTAGATTTTTAGTGAATTGTGATAGAAGTTTTTGAAATGTGTGGTTGAAAAGACGTGTGTGTGATCCATAAAAGATGTGGTTAATATTGATTGTTTGACTTTGATTTAAATTAAAATCAAATTTTAATCCGACCCAAACATGCTCAAAAAGTTTTAAACATCCAAAACTAAAGTTAATTTAAATATTGTAGTTTTTGTTTTAATACAAAATTAAAACTTCATAATTTTAGATGTAACTTCTATTTAATTTTTATTACTGCGGGGTTGATTTTTACACTATAAAGGGAGGGAATATTTTATTGTTAAATATAATTCGAAAATCACGGCTTGAAAAAATACTTCATATACATCTTATACTATATTTCTATAATTTTGTCAACTGGATGAAGGCCTCGTTCTTTATAGTCATGTGATCATGCCAGTAGAAAGATAAATGACCGTGAGCTATAAAAATTTTATCTTGTAGTTGTGTAGTATTGAAAGGATCCACACGTCTTTAAGATAAAGTCCTTGACGTAACTCTCTCAAACATGCTTTTTAACTTTTTTCTTATGTTTTGTATTATTTAAATTTTTCATTTATAATTTATACACAAATCGCTCGTTTTTTTTTTCGACAATCACTTTACTTATTCATGAAAGTAATCGTACATTATATAGGAAATATTCACGCTCTCAAACACAAATTGTCCTGCTGCTGAAATTTCATGAGGATTCACACCGGATCGAGTCAAGAAATATATTTTGACAATTAAATATTCTTCTTCCTTGCATCTCAACGTCCCTCCTACTGCGTTGTCCCAATCTCTCTATACCATTCCATCGTTTTTCCTCCTCCCATTCAAGGGATGAGTTTGACAAAATTGAGGTCCAAGTTTTTGTTACAACGGAAATACAAAGCCAGCTAATTGAAAGAAGAAGTAAACAAAAGGAACTGCGGTTGACTAAAATCAGAAATGAAATTGGACGTCTTGGAGCCGGGGCCTGTGTTCAACACAGTGTCCTTAAAGCAATATTCGCCTCCTCACCGAAGTAGTTCGAGCGCTTGCTTCCCAGGATACAGCGGCGTGTACTGCAGCTGTGCAGCCGAACTGAAAGAGCGTGCCGGAACGGAATCACCAAGTGACTGGAGGAAGACAGAAATTGGAACAGGAAGCAGATGAATTCGTGCAGTTGTTGTGTGTCTGAATGGAAGAGACTGTCCAGTATATATAGGCAAGGAGGAGCCTTTGCCACTTAATGCACACATAACCCCTTCAATTGAATTCTGACGTTTTGGAGTTCATTTGAATTCTGACGTTTTGAAGTTACAAAATAAATAAAAACGTTTTCAGGTTATGTTTTAAATGGAAAAACGTAAAAGAAAAATTCCAAAATGTGGCTTGCACTTTGTGGCCAATTTTTGACTCAATCGGTCCGACATTCGTGTACGCAGGTCGCGCGCCCACACAAGTTCAAGGCTCGAAGGCCAAGTCGGTCCAAGATTTGCACCCCCCCTGCGGGCGCGTAGGCCATGGAGGAGTCTCTATGCAACAAATGGTTACACCTTACCAATTAGTAACCCATATATAAATTGGTCCACAAACTTGTTTTTATCCTATGTGGGATAACTATTTAAGTTTTCCCACATTCCCACATTTCTTTTTCTTTTCCAATGTGGGATGGTACTATTTATAGTCCCCATATCTTCCCACTTTTCCATTTCTAACCAATGTGGGATTGTCATCCCTTTTAAGGCTCCTCTTCAAATCCCAATTTTCAAGCAATGTGGGATTAATTTCACATACACAAGTGAAAATTTATTTGCCAATCATATATTTTCCAACAATCCCCCACATGAATTGAAATTAATAGAGACACGGAATACTTGGTGACAAAGTTCCACAGTTGAAACCTGCATAGGATAGGTAGGTGTTACCCTTTGAACCTTCCCTTATGAAAATACATTTACTTTACTAGCTGATCAGTAGACGTGATGTCTTTGAACTGTTCCACCTTTTGTGTAAACGATGATGTACCTCACACAGGATTCTTCCTAACACAATTCAGTTCTCATGGTTATGTTCGTTTGTGGCCATGAACATATGCCTGGTTCAGTGAGAGTTATTAAGAATTGAGCCTCACAATTCCCTTCGAAGCGGCCCCACTTCTCTCTCACATAGGTGATTTCTTAATTAAGAGTAACCTGCATTACTCCGCTCGGATTTCCGACGCACAAGAATCATTAAAAGCCTGTTGCTTATCCTCTTTCCACTGGCATCACTGTTATTACAGGAATGGACATGAGATAATCCCCACAGTGATACTGTTAAGTATTTGCAATTAGGTTTTCTCATTGAACCTAGATCTTGGGATCTCCAGTCAGCTAGGTTGAGTTTCCATTACAATAACTTATTCTTTTAGAGGCTTAAGTCCCATTCCTCTCGATGACTTTGCAACCAACTCTCTATTTAACCCTTTGGTTAGCGGATCCGCAATGTTATCTTTAGACTTTACATAGTCAATAGAGATAACTCCAGTTGAGAGTAATTGTCTTATGGTATTATGTCTACGACGTATGTGTCTAGACTTACCATTGTACATGTTGCTTTGTGCCCTTCCAATCGCAGATTGACTATCACAATATATGCAAATTGCTGGCACAGGTTTTGACCATCTTGGAATATCCTCTAAGAAATTGCGTAGCCATTCAGCCTCTTCACCACATTTATCTAGAGCTATAAACTCAGATTCCATGGTAGATCTCGCAATAACTGTTTGTTTAGAGGATTTCCATGATATGGCTGCACCTCCCAATGTGAATACAAATCCACTAGTAGACTTTGAGTCTTTAATATCAGATATCCAATTCGCATCAGTATATCCTTCAATAACTGCAGGATATCTGGTATAGTGCAGTCCATAATTACGAGTATATCTCAAGTATCTTAGTACTCTTACTATTCCTTTCCAGTGGTCAGACCCTGGATTACTAGTATATCTACTCAGCTTACTAACTGCGTAAGCTATATCTGGTCTTGTACAACTCATTAGGTACATAAGACTTCCAATTATTCTAGAGTACTCTACTTGAGAAATACCATCGCCTCTATTTTTCGATAGATGTTGACTTGTATCTATTGGTGTTCTAGCCTCGCCAGTATCATCATTATTGAATTTTTCCAAAATTTTGTCCACATAATGTGACTGACTTAGAACGAGTCCATCTGATGTTCTTGAAATTTTAACTCCAAGAATCACATCAGCTAAACCCATATCCTTCATGTCGAATCTTGAATTCAACATATTTTTAGTAGATTTAATCATCTTATCGTTGCTACCAACGATGAGCATGTCATCAACATAAAGACATAAAATGACATAACCATTTTCTGTGTCTTTGATGTAAATGCATTTGTCACATTCATTGATTTTAAACCCACTTTCCATCATGGCATTGTCAAATTTTTCATGCCATTGTTTTGGTGCTTGTTTCAAGCCATATAATGACTTCACCAACTTACAAACTTTATTTTCCTGCCCTGGAGATGAAAATCCCTCGGGTTGTTCCATATAGATTTCTTCCTCTAAGTCTCCATTCAAAAATGCAGTCTTAACATCCATTTGATGTACTTCAAGATTTCGTAGTGCAGCAATCGCAAGTATCATCCTAATAGATGTTATTCTCGTTACTGGAGAATATGTATCAAAGTAATCAAGGCCTTCTCGTTGTCTGTAACCTTTTATTACTAATCTGGCCTTATACTTTTCAATAGTTCCATCTGCTTTCATTTTTCGTTTGAAAATCCATCTGTAGCCTAGTGGTTTGCTTCCTGGAGGAAGATCCACTAGCTCCCACGTATGATTCTGCAAAATGGAATCTATTTCACTTTTAATTGCCTCTTTCCATTGAGGTCCTTCTGAGGAGTTTACAGCTTCTTGATAGCTTCGAGGTTCACTTTCAAGCATATAGGTCATAAAATCTGGACCATAAGATTTTCCTATCCTTTCCCTCTTGCTACGTCTTGGTTCAACCTCAACCTCAACCCCCTCTTCTAGTTCTTGGTCCTGACTATTTTCAGTCATAGTCTCATATGTCCGTTTAGAAGAGCTTGCTTCTTCTTTGGACCTGTATGGAAATATATGTTCAAAGAACGAAGCATTTCTCGATTCCATTATCGTATTTTTGTGTATATCTGAGATTTTAGATTCATACACAAGAAATCGATAAGCACTACTGTTTTGTGCATATCCAATGAAGATGCAATCTACAGTTTTCGGGCCTATCTTCACCTTCTTAGGTGTTGGGACAGCCACTTTAGCAAGACACCCCCACACTCGTAAGTATTTATAGGAAGACTTTCTTCCTTTCCATAACTCATAAGGGGTTTTTTCCATTTTCTTTCGGGGCACCTTATTTAAAAGGTAATTTGCTGATAACACTGCTTCCCCCCACATGTTCTGAGGTAATCCAGAACTTATTAGCATTGCATTCATCATTTCTTTTAAGGTGCGATTTTTCCTTTCAGCAACACCATTTTGTTGTGGTGAATAAGGTGCGGTGGTTTCATGTATGATTCCGTGTTGTGCACAAAATTCAGCAAACGGAGCTTCGTATTCACCACCTCTATCACTTCTCAACACCTTAACTTTCTTGTTAAGTTGATTTTCAACTTCATTCTTATAGAGAATAAATTTCTCTATCGCTTCATCTTTACTTTTTAGCAAATACACATAACAGTATTTTGTGCTATCATCGACAAAAGTAATGAAGTACTTGTTGCCACCTCTTGTTTGTACAAATTTTAAATCACATATATCACTGTGAATTAAATCAAGTGGTTCTGTATTTCGTTCAATTGACTTAAAGGATGACCTTGTCAATTTTGCCTCAACACAAGTTTCGCACTTATGTTTGGAATCAATATGAAACTTAGGTATGCAATTCAAGTTAACTAGTCTGCGTAAAGTATCATAGTTAACATGTCCTAGTCTACCATGCCACATATTGGAAGACTCAAGCAAGTAAGCAGAAGAGTTTACTTTATTCATTTTTGGTTTAACAACCATTACATTGAGTTTAAACATACCATCGGAAACATAACCTTTTCCGACAAACATTCCACTTTTTGACAAAATAACTTTGTCAGACTCAAATACAATACGGAAACCATGCTTATTTAAAAGCGACCCGGACACTAGGTTCTTGCGGATTTCCGGCACATAAAGTACATTGTTAAGAGTCAGCTCTTTTCCTGAAGTCATCTTCAGAACCACCTTGCCTTGTCCCTTGATTTCAGAAGTTGCTGAATTTCCCATGAACAACTTCTCTCCATTTTCAATTGCTTCAAAAGCCATAAACAACTCTTTATCAGAGCACACGTGCCTTGTAGCACCGGTGTCAATCCACCACTCTTTTGGATTTGAACCCACCATGTTCACTTCAGAAATGACGGCTGCAAGGTTGATGTCAGATACATCTTCAACCACATTTGCTTCTTTTTTCTTCTTCGGCAAACGGCACTCCGTAGATTTGTGACCAATCTTGTCACAATTGAAGCATTTCCCTTGAAACTTCTTCTTAGAAATTCCACCTTTTGGCCCCAACTTGGGCCCTTTGCCACCAGATAGCCCAGACTTGTTTTTATAGGTCTTGGAGCTTTGGCCATGCTCCACAACATTTGCTTTAGCCACAACCTTATTGAACCCTCTTTCAGAACTTTTGTTGTCTTCTTCAATTCGAAGTCTAACAATTAGTTCCTCAACGTTCATTTCCTTTCGCTTGTGTTTTAAGTAGTTTTTGAAATCCTTCCATGCAGGAGGTAGCTTTTCAATTATGCAAGCCACTTGGAAGGATTCACTCACAACCATTCCCTCGGAATGAATTTCATGCAAGATCACTTGTAATTCTTGTACTTGACTGATTACGGATTTGGAGTCCACCATTTTGTATTCCAAAAAGCGGCCAACAAGAAACTTCTTGGCTCCGGCATCCTCGGTTTTGTACTTTTTGTCCAAAGACTCCCATAATTCCTTGGCCGTTTTTATTGTGCAGTACACATTGTACAACGAATCAGCCAAACCGTTCATCACATAATTTCGGCACAAGAAATCAGAGTGCTTCCAAGCATCCACTGCACTGATTGCTTGAATGTCTCCTTGACCCTCTTGGAGTACTGGAGCATTTTCAGTCAAGAATCTCGCAAGATTCAAGGTCGTGAGGTAAAACAGCATTTTCTGTTGCCACCTCTTGAAATTCGAACCATTGAATTTCTCCGGCTTTTCCCCGTGATTAACCGGGACTGTCACAGTTGGACCAGCAGCCAGACTTGGCATGGGAGCCACAATCTTAGTTGCACTCGGGCCAGCAGCTAGACTTGGCATATTAGCCACAGTCTGTGTTACTGGAGCCACCACTTGAGCGACATCAGAACTTGGCACAGCCACAGCCTGAGCCACAGTAGGCACAGCTTCATCAGCAGATCCCACAACGTTATTGGTAAGTGTATTTTCCATTTCTGAAACAGAATCAGAATATCAGTAAAGAAAATATTGCTTTAAGTTTGTTACAATGGAAATACAAAAACTGCTAACTGAAAGAAGAAGTAAACAAATAGAACTGCAGTTGACAAAAAGCAGAAATGAAATTGGACGTCTTGGAGCCGGGGCCTGTGTTCAACACAGTGTCCTTAAAGCAATATTCGCCTCCTCACCGAAGTAGTTCGAGCGCTTGCTTCCCAGGATACAGCGGCGTGTACTGCAGCTGTGCAGCCGAACTGAAAGAGTGTGCCGGAACTGAATCACCAAGTGACTGGAGGAAGACAGGAATTGGAGCAGGAAGCAGATGAATTCGTGCAGTTGTTGTGTGTCTGAATGGAAGAGACTGTCCAGTATATATAGGCAATGAGGAGCCTTTGCCACTTAATGCACACATAACCCCTTCAATTGAATTCTGACGTTTTGGAGTTCATTTGAATTCTGACGTTTTGAAGTTACAAAATAAATAAAAACGTTTTCAGGTTATGTTTTAAATGGAAAAACGTAAAAGAAAAATTCCAAAATGTGGCTTGCACTTTGTGGCCAATTTTTGACTCAATCGGTCCGACATTCGTGTACGCAGGTCGCGCGCCCACACAAGTTCAAGGCTCGAAGGCCAAGTCGGTCCAAGATTTGCACCCCCCCTGCGGGCGCGTAGGCCATGGAGGAGTCTCTATGCAACAAATGGTTACACCTTACAAATTAGTAACCCATATATAAATTGGTCCACAAACTTGTTTTTATCCTATGTGGGATAACTATTTAAGTTTTCCCACATTCCCACATTTCTTTTCCTTTTCCAATGTGGGATGGTACTATTTATAGTCCACATATCTTCCCACTTTTCCATTTCTAACCAATGTGGGATTGCAATCCCTTTTAAGGCTCCTCTTCAAATCCCAATTTTCAAACAAAGTGTGATTAATTTCACATACACAAGTGAAAATATATCTGCCAATCTATATATATTTTCCAACAGTTTTCACTGAGCTCTCGTTTGAAGCCCACTTTATAAAAATAATAACAATAATAACTTTTCCTTTAAACAAATTTTTAATCTCAAGTTTTTTTACAAATAATTTTACGTGCAAATTCAAAAAAATTTCATATTTTTAACCACACATTCTTTAAAAAATCAATATTACAAAATTTTTGTTTTCAATAAATGGGACTCAAAACACACCAAAATATGAGACTGTAATTAAAAAAACAATTAAAATAAACACGTTTAGCTTTTTTTTGACCATTTTTTCGAACATATTTTTAAGCACTTTTTCATAATAAAATATTTTGCACGTAAATTTTTAAAACAATTATACTTTTTAAATACATATTTTTGTTAAAAAAAATAACTATTTTAAAATTCATTTTTCCCAAAAAAACTCATTTTAAGGGAGAATAGCAGCTGGGTCCCTAATTTTTCAAAGTTTATCAGAGATTATCCAAATCTTTCATTTTGACAATTGAAGACACAAGCCTTTACTTGCCGTTGCAGATGGAGGACATGTTGATAGAATCCGTCTACCCATCCATTAGTTGACCAAAAAAAAGCAATTTGACCTCATTTTAAACAATTTCAAAGGGGCAAAATAGTTATTTTACCTTGTGAGAAGATCCTTTTCAAAAGTTCCCTAACCTTATTAACTATTACTATTAGAGCCTGTTTGACAATTATTATTGTAGAAAAAAGAGTTTTAAATATTGATTTTTTAAAAAATGTGTAGTTAAAAAGTAAAGAAATTTTTTTGGTATGAGTAAAATATTTTATTGCGTGAATGCATTATTAAAAATGATCTTATAGTAAATTATAAAATAAATTAATGGATGTCAAACAGGACATTTGACTCCATTTCTCAAATAGTTGTCAAACTTATTACACGGAAAATATTTCAACATCAAATAAAAATATAATTTCATTATTTACCTTGTGGGAAGATCATTTTCAAAAGTTTCTAATTCCACATACGATATACTTCCTACTTATTGAAAATCGCAAAAAAGTCCTATTTGAATTTTTTTGTGCAGAAAACTCCTTACCGCCAACATCCATCAAATTTGCCATTACAAATAGTAAAAAATGTTAAAATTAAAAAAAAATTGTAATTTCAATACTCAAAATTTTTATTTTTTTTTTACAAATTTAATTTAATTTTTTTTATATGTGCCACGTACACTTTCAAATCTTTAAAATTTTATTTCTTGTCCCACTCCATCTTTTTCCAAATCTTTAAAATTTTTGCAGGATTGACTTTGTCACATCTGCTTCTAAACTCGAAAACGACCGCTATAAGAAATACGGCAAGACTGGGAAGGGGTTTTATCTATCTCAGATGGCCAGTACAGTGAGGTGGTTGTCAATGGCAAGCCCTGATGACTTACATCTAGACTTGGGATCGGTGCTTGTCCTACATTGGAGGATAAAAGTCCGAGATCGAATTGTGCTTTGCCATCACCATCTCAGATAAACCCAGCATCAACACAGGTTGCTTGATGAAAAAATCATTGGCAGCAATGAGCAATGGATCAGACGCCCCACTGAAAGCACTGGAAAGCATTTCTCCAGAAACAGAGCTCCCACCAATTCCGTCTTTCTCTGAGTTTATTAATAGAAGAAATGCTGAGAAAAAAGAAGTCGACTATTTCTAAAAGGCGTCTGACGGAGTTCACACGGGTATCGAGAAGAAAACAAAATATCAATAATGTTGAATGTGAGTTTGTGATTGTGGCTCTGGCTTTATGTGAGTTTGTGATAAATGACAATATTTACGTTGTGAAAATCTGGACATTTAAAAAGCAGTTTTTTAAATGGATGAACGTGACGTCGACAAGTGTGAGTTGTTAGCCAATATTTTAGCATGATTGAATTTTTTTTAGGGACTTGCTCATGTGTTGATTTTTGTTTTTCTTAGTTAAATAGTGAACAAATTGCTGCAGTGAAGCCATGGCTCTGGTGAGTGTTTCTTTTACATGGGTTTTTGTAATTCGTTATTGTTTATGAGCATGGAGCTTTTTTATTTTTGTTTTTCAAGATTTAGTCTTTTGCTAATTTTGAATCTGGGCGTTTTCAATAATTTTGTTATGTTGGAGAAAATGTGAAAAAAAAAATAAAATTGTATTTTAGGGGAATAGATTGTTTTTTTTTTTTTTTTTTCCTCTAATTGGACTGAACTGAAAATTCTGATTAATGATTAGGTTGGTTTAAATGTTGGAGCAGATTTATAATTATTGGAGTTCCAATACTTAATGATTTATCATGTTAAAAGATTTAACAGGACATTTGTGATTAGCTATATTACACGTAGTTTGTGGATACTTTATTAAAACTTTTGGGTTTCATTTTCCCTTGTAAGATGGTGGCTCGTTGGAATATACTAATCTTGAAATCCAAATGCTCATTTGAGCATAATGGAGTCTAAAATTCCCTTAAACTGTCATCGCAAGATGGTGACTCGTTTGAACACTCTAATTTTGGAATTCAAATACTCAGTTGAGCTTTATCATACTAAATTGCTTATTTGAGCATAATCGAGTCTAATACCATATTAAAACTTGAGTTTAAAAGGTCAATCTTGTCTCTTATACGTTGGTTAGTATTTTTATACATAACCGAAATTTGGATTTTACCCTTAAAATACTGTCAATGAAATCTTGAATATTTCTATCCATTTTCATTCTTTTAACACCAACAGAACATTTTCGTTCGCTCGTCTTTTTAGTTGTTAGAGTGTTATAGAACATAGTTCTATTTATGACACTTGACTTGTTTTCACTTCATTCAATGGTAATATATATTATGTAATTACTATTATGTGGCTAAGACTTTCTAAATGCCAGAATCTTTTGTTATTGTCTCTTTTCTTGTGAAATATTGGACTCGATTTTCCTTTGGTTTGCATGTTTCTTTAGCATATGTCAAGATATTAACATATCCTTGTATGATTTTATTCAATTCAGCTTCTTTAACTTGTCTGCTATTCTATTCAGATTTTGCACGCCGTTAGTACAAACAAAAATACGTTTAAGGCGCTCATTGCAGCGGAATATAGCGGTGTTAAAATTGAACTGGTAAAGAATTTTGAGATGGATGTATCAAATCAGACTCCTGAGTTTCTCAAGATGAATCCTATTGGAAAGGTATATGATAATACTGTGTTTTAAAATGGACCTTACCACTTATTTTCTTGATCTTCTAAGTTTTTTGCTGTAGTTTCCTGTTCTTCAAACCTTTGATGGCCCAGTATCTGAAAGTAATGCTATCACTGGCGGACCCGGGGCCCAAAACTTTTTGAGATTTTTTTTTATTTTTTTTACAAAATCATGTTTGATATCGATTGAAATTTTAATTTTAATTTAAATCAAATTTAACAATTAATTTTAATAACATATTTCATGAAATCCATAACTATTTAACTTTTATCAAAATTTACTAAAACTTTGATTTTAATCTCCACCAAAGATGAGCAAAATCACAATAAATTTAAATTTCGATAATATGCTAATTTTGAAAATTCTCCGACGATCGTACACTAATTGAATCTACAAATTGCTTATACCATTTATAAGTGTATTTTATACACTTATTTGTTGCCTTATATCATGATGTTTTATTGTTTTTTTTTTATTTAAATTCTACTTAATTTATATTATATTGTGTTTCGTAGGTAAAATTTTATATTTAATGAAGAATTGGAGAAAAGAATGCAAAAGTGGTGAAAAATGATATATATATCCATTTAATATATTATTTCTCTCCAAGAAATTCATCTTTGAATTTTGTCATTTTTCGCCACTTTTGCATTCTTTTCTCCAATTCTTCATTAAACATAAAATTTTACCTACGAAACACAATATAATATAAATTAAGTAGAATTTAAATAAAAAACAATAAAACATCATGATATAAGGCAACAAATAAGTGTATAAAATACACTTAT
>CAIGRB010161179.1:0-12276 GCA_903798255.1 Fraxinus quadrangulata
AGACTATTCTACATGGTCCGGGATAAGAAAAAGGTGAATCTTGATGTACAGGAGGAATAAAAACATGATGTAGAAAAGGCATAGACTCGTGATCATATTCTCTAAGAATAATAACTCATCTTGGAGTTGTACATCCTTATAGTATACACATGAATCAGTATATTGAGCAATTTGAGAGAAAAATTCTCATATCCTCTATAAGCTTGTTCATTCTGTAACTCCACCACATCAGAGTTTAATTTTCACAAGAGGAGAGCATTACCTTTAAGGGTCTCGCCTACAAGCTTTACAGGTGATGTTGAACCATCTGTATACACAGCATTGTCAAGAACAGAAACAGGGCTCGGGTACTCGGGAGATACATGAGCGAACTCTGCCGATTCTTCTTCACTCACAGTAAGGGGAGATTTCTGAAATAAACCATGAAATATGTTACCAAATGACTGAGTCTAAATAATTGAATATAGATGTAGAAACACCTACCTTTTCTACATTACTAAGGGATCTTTCAGAACTAATGACTTTCACATTTTTGGTGTGCAATACAATGATCTCATTTGAATGAACAGAAATTTCATTCTCAGGGTAACACAAATTCCTCGACTCACTGCTGACCTCGCTCAGTTGGTCATCTCTTTGCTGCAAGCTGGGATGTTTAGGCCTGCGTCTTTCACATGGGGAATTGGACTCTCCTGGTTGCTTATTTGATTGTTTTGTAGATTTGCTCAAATTGGTAGGTGTGGGTGGTCGAGAACTTTTTTCCTGGTCCAGTTTCTTCTGTTGTATTCTTGGACTGCAAGACCCTGAATTCTTTCCTGGTCCCACAATGCTATCTTTGGACAAGTGATGTGATCTTTTTGAAGTTTGTGTAGTTCTTTGAGTTCTGCTGTCTGTTTTCATTTTGACAGAATTTAAAGCATTGTCTTGAGGACTAGTTCTAGAAATCTGATCTTTAGCTATTCTGCCACGCGTTAAACCCTTTCTGTCATCCTCGAACTCACCATCTCGATAGTTGGGTAGACCAGATAAGCTATCAAGTGAAATAACAGAAGGAGAAGGTATATCAGATTTCTTAACAAGTTTTGCAGGTTTCATGATTACAATCGGAGATTCAAAACTTTTCAAGGATTTTCTGTTCATGGTTGGCACAAGAAATTTATCAGATTGCAGCTTTTGGCTGCTTGCTGATATTGCATCATACATGGAACTTTTATATTTTTGCTCACGGTCACTGGTTAAACTTGAATCTTGTCCTATGTCTTGGGTTTCCAAAAGTCCCTTGGCCTGCATTGCCTCCAATATCTGTTTAAGAGCTCTAAGATCCTTTCCAGATTCTGTGAATTCAAGGTCTTTCAATCTCTCCTCTACCTCACTGAAAACAGAAGGAAAGGTGTTTGGAACTTTTCCTGGACCTCTTGTACTTGTGGAGGCTGGTTTTTTAGAACCTTTTTTTCCATCAATCCGCTTCCATGGTGCTGGTTCAATTGGAGATCGTGATATAGGTTTCATTACTGTATCGGGATTTCTCCAACGTGGTGAAGTTGGCTCCTTCCTCAAGGTCATCAAGGATAGTTGGATTGATTTGTATAGATCTAATTTTTCACTTGACCTTGAAGAGTAAACAAAATCTTCATCTTGATAAATTCTACTTGAACCAGTGTTACTGTTTCTGGCTGAGCCAGCGTCCGGCAGCATTTCCAAACCCATCAGCTTTGCTACAACACTTGGAGGCCGTGCCTGATTACGAGATGTTTGTTGTGAATTCTGAACCCTATCATCAAAATCACCACCATCTTTCTGCCAACTTTTTGCTGAAAACTTGGATTTTGAATCAGAATTCAAATTCTGCATGGAACCCTCTCTACTGTCCAATGAAAGTCTCGGAAGATCTTTAAACTTAATGGTAGATTTTGAAATGTCTCGCGATTCAAAGGGAACACAGTTTATCTCCCTCCCATCATAAGAAAACCGGGGGGCATCTTTTGAAATAGAAAACAATGACCCATCTTTCGCGTTATAGGATGATACTCTTAAAAGTTCTCTTGGTTCATTATGATTACAAGATGCTTCTCGGAGTTTAGAAAGAACTCTAAGAGATTCCTTCAGATCAGCTGGCAATTTTTTCTTTGTATCGAGGCCTGAGCCATGAGTATCATCACAGATTTTTGGTAGTGGCTTTGGGGTGTCCCTGTACTTCAAAACAGGATCTGCTGCCTCCTGCATGGATTTAGCGTTAAATGATAAGCCCTGAACTTCCCTATACATGGAGTCCTTCACCACATCACAAAGATCAAGAGTATGTCTACCAAATTGTGAAAATGAAGTTTGTGGGATCATTGATGGGTTCCTTGAAGGAGCTTCGGGGAAAAGTATTTGGTCATAAGATGGGGGTTCTAGTTGAGTGGTTCGATTGCAGTCAAGAGACGAGAAAGAAGATGAACGAGAAGAAGATGAGAATGAAGCCCTGGATGATTCTGTGGATACTCTCTGTCTTTCTCGAAAATTCTGGCTTGAACTGTTTTCCTACAATCACAAATCACAAAAATTCAAATTCTCAGCAGATAATGTCTCTAGACCACAAGTAAATTCACAGTGACAGTTAGAGATCTGAAAGTAAAATCCCACTGCAATCGTTTTGAGACTCCCATATGGAAACGTGAGATAACTTATAAGCATTCAACATCTCATCTAAAAGGATTCATTTAAATAACAGAATTACAATTCATTCACATTTCACATGTTCAAGTATTTTGGCAGGAGCACATTCCCTACCAACTCTAATGGCCTATTTTGGCTACCATAAACATACTATCTCTTGCTGCTTGAAAATAGGCAATTTTCCTCATGGTTTTTTGAAACTCTACAACTCCCCACAACCTGTTAACTAGTCCAATATTAATTTTTCCAATGAAATGACCATTGCATCCTCTATGAAAGAGAGAATATTATGTGAAAGAGACTGTGTTTTAGGATAAGATTCTTGCATTTTATCTAACAAAGTGATTATGTATAACACACTTGACAATATACAACTTGCACACATCAAATGTGTACAACACAACTGGGAAGTATGAGTTTCAGTCCCTAGTTGATAAAATAAGAAAAAAAAATTACCCTAATTATTCACCATTAAACTCACAATCCCCTTGTGCATTCTAACCAGATAATGTTCTATAGGGAAAAAGAGAAAAATAAAATTAACATCATTAGATCAAGTCAAGGGAAGAAAGATAATTTGCAAGATTTCGAAGAGTAAGTTGCCTTATTGTAAATGAGGGAAGGGTAGGATGCAGGATTTCAGAATCATTTGATGGAACTGGGGGGCATAATTTGCATTTTCCACTATTAAGAAATAATGAAAGCAGTTATGATTTGTCATTTGTCAATCTTCACCTTGAGCATTACAAAAATGGCAAAAAAAACCAGAAAAAGAGAAAATCAAGAGCTAAAACTTTGAGCTTTTAAAGTTTATTTTATTCACAAAAGGCCTTGGCAAAACTGAACCTTCTCAAACTGACCCTGAAATCCTTAATGGAAAAGTCGATTCCAAGAGGTGGTATTTCTACACGAGTAGAAAAATAAAAGTAACAGTTCTTACCATCACAGATCTTTGATGCACATTATTAGTCTCTCTCTCCAAATTTCCATTATTGAATTGGGAATTTCCTGTAAAAATAGAAAAATCAGTGATACAGTATCTGTGACGAATGGGACAGGTATTTGAACAACTTGGCAAATAATAGTAATGTCAATTACATATGATTTAGAAAGTCCAAACACTGCATCATTCTTATATTGGTCATGTTCATGAACTCAATAGATGCTGTAAACTGGTTATAGAATTTTGAACTAAACACATAATAAATCCTACAAGATTGTAGTCAAGAAACATTACTTCAATGAATATTTACCCTGAGGGAGCCTCTTCGGGATGTGATGTCCCGTAAGAATATGATGGCGATTGAACATTTGAAATATGCCTGTCATACATCCTATTTGCTTTTGCAAATCAGGATTTTCATCTGTCAGCGAGTGTAAAAGGTTGGCAGCCATTTCTACTTCCCTCTCTTCAATAAAACAGTCCAAAACTCCCAAATGTCTATATTCTTTCTAGTATCTTTCCACCCTTGTCTTAGATTAGAAGCCCATCTTTGAATGCTCCGGCCGGTGTTGACTCACCAATGCTAAACCAATTTTATTGAACACACAGCTTGGAGGAACCAGATTTCTTTGTATTCTTCTACCCTTTATAACATGACCAAACCAAAGGGCATAAAGCATATTTTACCAATCCCAAATTCATGTAATATAATGCCAGTCATTTCAATCAGTAAAAAAATCTTCAACTACAAGTCAAACTCAATCATTTAAGCATCACTCAAGAGCTAAAAAAACCTCAAAACATGATAGTTGCATCTTTCCTATAACAAATAATTCCTTCAAATATTCAGAGATTTGCCCAATTGTGCACTTTTCTTCAAATTTCTAAGTAAAAACAAGAAAACCCAGTACACGATATCAATTCATTTAATCAAATAAAACGAATTTCGACGGGGTTTCACAGAACAAAACCAAGCAATATCGAACAAAAAGAGAAATTCAACAACCGCACATAATATTCAATAAATCAAGAAACCCGTACCAATGCAAAAAGGGGGAAATCATTGCAGATCCAAGAAAAAGATGTTTTACACTTTTACAAGTAAACTAATTCCCTCAATAGAATGCCAAAAAGAAGACAGCCCAAAAGAGCTTGTATGGTTGTCAATGTGTCCATAAAAATTATGATAAGAGTTTGTGAGGAGTTGGCAATTGTAATATGGTACAAGTTCTTTTTATTAAAATAAGTGGAAAATTGAGGTAGTGAAAGAAGAGGAATATAAGAGGGCAGGTACATTTTCTCACACTTCCATGTGGGTCTCAAATTGTCTCCATTGACAAGTGATTTTTGTCAGCAATGCATGGGAAAGAGAGTAAGAATAAGGCTGGTTGGCTGGGGATTAAATCCCAAGTCAAATCAGGGACGAAGTTTTTACTTTAAATTAAATCCCAAGTCAAATCAGGGACGAAGTTTTTACTTTAAAAAATTAATACTTAAATTTTTTTTTAAAAGACTATCTATTTTAATTTTTCAAAATAAAGAACGGATTTGACTTTTCAAATTTAGAGAATCAAACTCTTTTTCTACTTTAGAAAGTTAAAATAAAGAGTCTTTCTGGGTTTTATTTTTATACATTTGACTATACATCTAAAATGGAAAGCATATCATATTTAGAGCTTATTTGGTACAAATTAAAATCAGATTTTAATTTAAGTTAAAGTCAAACAATTAATATTAACTACATTTTTTATGGATCCCACAGCTTTTCAACTACACATTTTAAAAATTTCTATCAAAATCTAATTTTAATTCACACCAAACACCCCCCCCCCAGAGAGATTCTTGGAGATGATCTAAAGATTGAAGATAATCCCACTTCTCAAGGCAATTGAAAGAACACATATTTCGTTCCGTGCACTGCATTAGAATATTAGATGATATAAGAAATTTAGCTATTGTTTGGGTTAACTTAAAAAAGTTGATAAAAATCAGAGTCAAAATCAACGATGATATGAACCACAACTTTTCAATCACATTTTATCAACTTGCATCAAAATGAATTAAGGTAGATAATATAATTTAACATTTTAATAATAAAAATCGCCATTTATTTTATCTGGCATAAAACATCTACGTCCTTTACATTATATTATAGGATTGATAAATGTAATAATATTTTTTTATTAAAAGATCAAAAAATATCTTCCACCTCAATTCACACAACCATCAACTCACTAAGATCCATTCTAATTTTTATAATAAATTCTTTATACGGTTTAATACGATTTCCAACACCTTGAGGCAGAGGGTTGCACTTGGAAATGCTAGTTCCCTCACAAGAATGGTTTGAGTTTCAGTAATCCATCTTTGACCTCATTTTTTTTTTTCCTTATTAAGTTTTTATTAATAAAATTAATCTATCCATTTCTTAATTCCAAAAGACATCCCGCAGTAGCCTCACCCTCACATGCCACAACTTTCCAGACATAAAAATAACTGCAGTGAGGACATTTTGGTAAAATCATATCTCCAATGAGGACATTTTGGTAAAATCATATTAACGGTCGCCTTTTACTGCCCAGCAAAAATGAAACGACCTTTAGCATCATTCAAGAGTCCAATTGTTTAGCTCATCCCACCTTCATAAGGTCCATCCCCATCCCTACATAATGTTCTCATCACACTTTCTCCTCCCTCCATTACCACCATCACCATCACCACCGCCACAACCACAACCACAAACCACCACCGCCGCCACTACTAATACATTTTCTTTCACCCTTCTAACTTGTTCACCATGTCATCACTTTCACTATTCACCCTTCTAAATTGTTCACCATGTCATCACTATCACTCTAATTCTTGGCTCCTTCATTGCCAAATTCCAATAGGTTCAGGCCAACAAGGCTCCAAGCAACTCCACCTCAGACTGTGGTTCCACCGGCATCCGGGGCTGTGGGGATCCACGTGGAAAGGCTAGAACCTAGAGTGGAAGAAAAGGAAGGGTATTTTGTACTTAAGGAGAAGTTCAGACAAGGTATAAATCCTCAGGAGAAGGTTAAGATTGAGAAGGAGCCTATGAAATTGTTCATGGAAAATGGAATTGAAGAGCTTTCTAAGATGACTCTCGAAGAAATCGAGAAGACAAAACTCACTAAGGATGACATTGATGTGAGGCTCAAGTGGCTTGGCCTCTTCCACAGGAGGAAACATCACTGTAAGATGCAATCTAAACCTGTTTTTACTGATTTATTATATGCTTTGATTGACTTATCATATTTTTATGCATCTTTTAGGAATCCAAATAACGGAATCTTCAGCATATAGTAACGTTCAATAGTTAAATAAAAATAATTTGCTCATTTGGTAGGATGGAATGGATTCATTATACTGTCGAGTCACATTCAGTCCTGCATACCAGACCTAGACTAAAAAACAACAGCTTAAGTGGTTGGGACGTGTCCTAGATAGACTTAAAAGAGCTTTTTTCAACGAAACGAGGTTCTCTCGTGATTGTTAAAGATGTAGTTGAATTGGATCTTCCCAAGATGTAGCGACCAATCAAATAGGAAGTCAATGAAAATATTTATGTAACAAACTCGAAATCTATTGAAAAGATGGCTTAGTTTGTTTGATTATAAATTAACCGAGCAGAGCAGGCCTAATCATTAATTATAGTGCAGGTTTATAAATGAAGGGCTATGATTATATTGAATCAGTGAAAAATCCAAGTTCTTATTTGAGTGATTTCTTATTTTTGGAGGCACCTTTCATTAACCGTGTGTTAATTATAATTATATTTCTCCTTATTGGTCTAATCTCATTGTAATCTGTGTGAATGGTGGTGATCAGACGGTCGGTTCATGATGAGATTGAAGCTACCAAATGGGGTTGCAACAAGTGCTCAAACTCGATACTTGGCGAGCGTTATTAAGAAATATGGGAAGGATGGGTGCGCAGACGTTACTACGAGGCAAAATTGGCAAATTCGTGGAGTTGTATTGCCTGATGTACCGGAGATTCTGAAGGGACTTGAAGAAGTTGGCTTGACTAGCCTGCAGAGTGGCATGGACAATGTGAGGAATCCAGTTGGGAACCCTATTGCCGGGATTGATCCAGATGAAATAGTTGACACAAGACCTTATACTAATTTGCTCTCCCAATATATCACAGCCAATTCACAAGGCAATCCTGCTTTTACTAACTTGTAAGTTCGTACATTCCTTCTCTAGTCCACCCACCCACCCCACCCTCATCCTCAACCTCACCCTCAAACCAAATGAATAGGGGAAAAGGATTCATTATGCATTCTAGAATAAGGCTTATCTACTGTTTTTGTCATCGTCTGTCGTCTGAGGAATGTCTGCGCTAAATTTAAGTTTGGACCCTCTTTGAAATGTTGGATCCTCTGTTTTTATGTGCAGGCCAAGGAAGTGGAATGTGTGTGTAATTGGCTCACACGATCTTTACGAGCATCCTCACATAAATGATCTTGCATACATGCCTGCCACGAAGAATGGTCGCTTTGGATTTAATTTGCTCGTAGGTGGTTTCTTCAGCCCAAAACGATGCGCTGAGGCGATCCCACTCGATGCATGGGTTCCAGGTGATGATATACTCCCAGTTTGCAAAGCTGTACTGGAAGCTTATAGAGATCTTGGTACAAGAGGGAACAGGCAAAAATGCAGAATGATGTGGTTGATCGATGAACTTGTAAGTAGTATTTTCTCCAGACTTTTAAGTGGTTACCTACATAAAATTGTGTAATTATCAATAGATTCTTTCCATTTTAACTCTTATGTAACTATCTAAGTAGGGTTGTTCTCCATCTAATTCACAGGTTTTCAGTGTGTCTCAACTGTATTTAGTTTATAGTTTCTGTACTTTCGACTAACGAGTGGAAATACTGAAATTTTTAATGATTCTCCTTTCTGGCAAGGCAGGGAATAGAAGGATTCAGGGCAGAGGTTGTGAAGAGAATGCCTCAACAACAGTTGGAGAGAGAATCTTCTGAAGACCTGGTACAGAAACAATGGGAGAGGAGAGACTACCTAGGAGTGCATCCTCAGAAACAGGAAGGCTATAGCTTTGTCGGTCTACACGTCCCTGTGGGACGTGTCCAAGCAGACGAAATGGACGAGCTTGCTCGTTTAGCTGATGAATATGGCTTGGGTGAACTCCGGCTAACAGTCGAACAGAACATCATAATCCCAAATATCAAGAACTCAAAGATCGAAGCATTGCTTAAAGAACCACTTTTAGAGAGATTCTCCCCAGAGCCACCTCTTCTCATGAAAGGCTTAGTAGCTTGTACAGGCAACCAGTTCTGCGGACAAGCCATAATCGAGACAAAGGTGCGCGCTCTTAAGGTAACCGAGGAGGTCGACCGACAGGTGTCCGTTCCTCGACCGGTGAGAATGCATTGGACTGGATGTCCTAATACCTGTGGACAAGTACAAGTTGCTGATATTGGATTTATGGGGTGCATGACTAGGAAAGATGGTAAAATTGTTGAAGGAGCAGATGTGTTTTTGGGAGGAAAAATTGGAAGTGATTCACATTTGGGATATCTTCATAAGAAAGGTGTCCCTTGTGATGACTTGGTTCCTTTGGTTGTGGACCTTTTGATAAACCGGTTCGGGGCGGTTCGACGGGAAACCGAAGAAGCTGAAGATTAGTTCAGATGCAATTGTTTATGAGCATGAAATACAAGAAAGATTGGAGATTTTTGCAGTTGTAACACGTCGGAATTTGTGAACATAAAGGAAACCTCTTTACTTACATTGTAAAGAAGCAAAACTTCATTGGTACACCGAAATGGCACTGCAACTAGGCGTATCTGTTTTGGTCTACTATATTTGTACTCATTTCTAATAAGTTATTTTGTTGAACATGTATTCCATCTTCATATAATTAACAATTTCTGTGTTAATATTATGTTTAAGGGTTTAGTATTTTAAATCTTCTAACGACGACAAATTTTAGTAAAAAAGATTCACGTACTCTCTCCAAGTTTTATTAGACGCAAGACTCTCTTGTTAACAATATTTGCACACCAAAAAATTGTTCAAAGCCCATGACGGAATTTCTTTTACTAATAATTTGCATGTATTTACTCGTCTCTACTCACTTGTGTATTCATTTATACGTTACAAGCAATCAATGTAGTCATAAGTGGTTTAAGGTTGGCTGAATGCGTTAGATGTAGAGAGAAAATACAAGTGTAAGACTACTAACTAGAAAGAACGTGAGATAATGTAAATTGACTAATAAGTGAGACACTTATTTATAATCAGGGGCGGACTCAGAAATATTTTCCAGTGCTGGCGATATTAGTAAATGTACAAAAAATAACAACATTATTAAGATGAAGAAAATGTATAATTAAGATTTTAAAAATTAAGGGTCTGTTCTCTTTTATCATTTTCAAGACGTTTTCTGTTTTTGATTTTTCAAAACAGTGAAAACGTGTTCTCTTTCCTATTTTGAAAAATGCATTTTGAAAACAAGTTAAAAATTTACAAAGAAAACCCAAAATCTGTCGTTTTGAGTGTTTTCAATTATAATCAAGCAAAAATTTTCAAAAAGCGTTTCGGGTGTTTTCAAAATAATTTTTCAAAATGCCAAAAAGAACACATTTTCAATAATCTCAAAATGGACACTCAAAATATAAAATCCAAAATGAATTCAAAACTCAAAACACAAAACTGAAAAATAACCGCCCCTAAAATTTCCAAAATTCAAATTCTGAAAATGCAATGCTGAAGCATGACAGAAAGACTATCCAACACTAGTTTTGAAATTGGGAGACTAGAGGCACAAACCAAATCGACAGAAGGATTCAAATTGTTTCATTTCAGCAGCATGTTTAATACAATACTGAAACATACCATAGTTGCAAGTAATAAAGTAAAAAGACCAAAATATTCCAGCAACTAAAATCAAATGGCAACAGTGAATTAATCTCTACAGAAATAAATAATCTCATATTGATAATTTTAGTCACTGATGAGAGCCGCAACACTTATTGGAGTCATTTCCTTAATTTCTTCACTACGCTCAGTTCTAATATACATTTAGACATAAATGAGAATAATTATGCAAAACCCCATAAATTGAAACCCAAAATCTTTACTTAGAGCATAAACAAAGCCGTTCAATCCGATAAACCTTTATTAAACTTAATAATTAATAAAAACAGGAAAACTGAGAAACAGAAAATTCCACAAAATCAACATGCCCTTTTTCCTTTGATTATTTCAGAGTTCTCGAGGTATAAAATTGTTCAACAAATAGAACTTTTCTTCAATGTTTTTCCCACCGAGTTGTTCAAATGCCGTTCGCACAGTCCACGGAGATTGAATCAAGAAAAATCTCGTCCTTGAATGGGTAGTGAAGGGAGCTGCCGAATAGGTGTTGGGATTGCTAACGGCTTGGGGGGTTTCATCTTGTATCTCTTTGGATTCTCTTCATTTTTGTAGTCTGGAACTGGGAACGAAGGCTTTGTTACAAGATTGTATTTGGTCCATTTCAATTTTTCTTTTTGGAGGAAATTACACCCAATCCTATGCTTTAAGATTAATTTCAAAAATCATAACCAAAATTTATTTATTCAAAAATCGTTCTAATTAAAAATTTTAATATTAATAATTATATTACAAATTCAAATTAATCTCTCTCTCTCGATCGATCGACCTAATTAATTCACAAATTAGTCACTCTAATCTCATTTCCTCTCTCCCTGTTGCACTCCACAACTCCATTTCACAAACAATTTATCTTTTCAAAAACCCCTCTAATTCCGATTTCACAGTTTCCCCAAAAACCTCCCTGCAAAGCGCCGAAGATCCCTTAAACGTAAGACAAAGAACGACGATGTTGCGGTTTTACCCATTGAAGACCGTGAAATTTGTGACGAAATGCTCCAGATTTATGCATACCTTTTGCACCTTTGTGTGTTTCATCCGAAAAATTATTCTCTGCTTCTGATTTATTAGCTGCGGCACAGGAGTTGCATGATAATTTGATTTTGTTTGATTCTGATCCGGTCTTGCTGTCGGAAATTGCGAGTTTGTGTGAACGATGGTGGAGATCTGTTTTTTTTTTTTGGTAAATGGGGACTGTGGTGCGGTGGATGGGGTTGTGATGTGGTGGAGGTGGAGTTGTGCAGTGCGGTGGTGGTGTTTGACGGTGGTGGTGTTTTCGGCATCATGGCGGTTGCTGTTGGGTGGGTGTGCATGCGTGCGGCGGCGGTTGCAGTTGGGTGTGTGCGGTGTTGTGTGCGGTGTCGTGACGATGGTCGTAGGTGTGATGAGATGGACGTGGGTGTCTGTAACTAATTATTTGGTTGATTGTGACAAATAATTGGTTAATCTTTGATAAATTAATAATGTGTGACCTAAAAATTGTTATCGTGACTCACATTTTATTAAGTTATAATTGAGTTGTGACCAATAAAAGTAATATGTGACCTATAATTTGATGTTTTGTGATTATAAAATAAGTTGTGTGACTTATAAATTTTGTAATTTGTGGTCGATGAACAAATTGTAACTTACCGATGAACGAATTGTGACCTATAAAATATTTGATTTGTGACCTTAATATTTTTGAATTGTGACTTTAAATGTTTTGAATTGTGACCAAATTGCATAGATCCGTGACCTTTATATATT
>CAIGRB010161179.1:12433-25329 GCA_903798255.1 Fraxinus quadrangulata
TAATTAATTAATTAAATTATAAATAAATTTTAATGAAAACCCGATTTTTGAAATTTAAAACCTCTATCCTTAATTTTGAAATAGTGATAGTTAAATACATTATTTATATATTGTTCCCTTTTTATTTTTATTTTTTTTTACTTGGGCTGTGGGGGTGGCCTAAAGTTCAGTGTAGACGCCTGCATTGTATCCACCCCTATTTGTAATAGTTCATAATGTGTTTTGGTTTGGTGGTACTCTCAGTTTGCAGTGGTGGCGATGGGGAGGTGGGTTGTAGGTGGGTTTTCAGCAGATTAGGTTCTGGTTTAGGGTGGGGTTAGGGAAGAAGATAAAGGGCTTAATCGTACAAAAAGTCCCTACGTTTGGTATGTAGTGCACAAAACGTCCACATGTTTCAATTTTTTGCATTTTTACTCATATTTCAACGTTTCATTGAGGAAAATGTTATTTTTACCTATTTTAAGGTAAAATGACCAATATACCCTTCTATATAAACTGAAGTTTTAATTTGTTTCACAAACGGTCACTGAAGGACTGTTATGATTTCAATTCAAACTTAAAGGTCCAAAACACGAGGACATAGAAGCTTGATCACATCAAGGGCAAATTTCTTGCTATTAAGTGCCACCTTTGGAGCCTCGAATCACTACCTTCCGGCCACCAAGACCACCGGATCCGACTACCACCAGTCTCACCTCACTCTCCTCTACAACCTCCAACCAACGTTACCCACAAAACATCAAGAATCAGCAGAAAATTGAGCTCAAAAATCCCATCTCGCGAACTCCTTTTATGCTTCAAAACCCACCTCTGGCGACACCCATGTTAATAACACCCCACAATTCGCTCGATCTCAACATGGTGCATCCATACATGGTCCTATTACATCAAATAACACAGAAAATCTAAATCTACTGCACAATTTCGAATCAGCAAACTCACGACCAACAATCACATTTTCCGACGACGACGGTGGTCCCCACGATCGCAGACCACCTATTCTGGAATCCTGCCTTCATGGTGCATCTACCCCAACCACGGGTCATCAGTAATTTGGGCTCAATGTGGACGATTGCACTGGGACGCAAGGCAGTCCGTTTTGTCCTCCATCGATTAAGGTTTCTACACTACCCCAATCATCAAATTCTGCATTAATACATTCAGTTTAAGTTGATAATACACTGGGTAATGAATCAATTGCACCAATTAATCACCAAATAACATGGGTGTCGCCAGAGGTAGGTTTTTCGACAGAGAAGGAGTTTGCGAGATGGGGGTTTTGGGCTCGATTTTCTACTGATTCTTGATGTTTTGTGGCTGACGGTTGGTTGGAGGTTGTAGAGGAGAGTGAGGAGAGACTGATGGTGGTCGAATCCGGTGGTCTTGGTGGCCGGAAGGTGGTGATTCGAGGCTCCAAATGTGGCACTTAGTAGCAATAAATTTGCCCTTAAAGTGGTCAAGCTTCTATGTCCACATATTTGGTCCTTGAAGTTTGAATTAAAATCATTACAGTCCTTCAGTGACCGTTTGTGAAACAAATTAAAACTTCAATTTATATAGGAGGGTATATTGATCATTTTACGTTAAAAATAGGTAAGAATGACGTTTTCCGCAATAAAACGTTGAAATATGAGTGAAAATACAAAAAAATTGAAACGAATAGACATTTTGCACTCTTTATGTCAAACATAGGGACGTTTTGTGCGATTAAGCCAAGATGAAGTTATCTTTCATTTTATTTTTTTTTGGTTTTTTTTTATTTAATTATAGTAGTTTTTTTAAGTGAAAAAAATTTAAAATTATCATTTTGTTCTTTTAAAATTGATCAAAATATGGTCAAATCGTTGACTTTCGATCTTTGGCCACATACAAGTAAAAGGTTTGGCACAACTACTACAACAAATAAAGGTTAAATTAAAAGCTACAACAAGTTGAAAGATTTGAGATCCCCACTGTAGTTTTGTTACCATAAATAATTCTATTGACAATTTGGCATTCGTGACATTACTTGACATGTAATTCCATGATTAATATAGAAGTCAAAAGGAGTTTCATAAATAAACACTTTTAGTTAACACAATTTTTAATTTTTGCACTGCATTTCAAGTGCAATGAAGGTTCATTGATTATTGTACTTGTATCCCCAACTTTTTTTTTTCACGTTCTTATTTTCAACTTTTCATTAATCATCATGTTTTGTCTCTGATGACAATTAGTATCCAAAATTCTATTATATGACGGAATATCTGTATCTCGTTTCAAAGAATGCTAACATAATATTTTGATGTAAATCATTAGAGACAAGTTATGTTAATTAATTAAAATTTAATAATAAGAATATAATTCAAAAAAATTGGGAACATAAATGTGATTATAAACAAAAGAAACAAAAGTTAACAAATTTCGGTACAATAAACAAAAATTGCGATGTCAATATAATTATCATTCTTATATATTCGAAAGTAGCAATTGACAATAGACTTGAAATTTCTTCATATCGAATTGAATGTTGTTTAAAAAACATAAATCTCAAATAGTACTAGACTCCGATGGACACTATGCGAAAATGACCCTATCTGACCCTATATTGCTGCCCAAAATTGGATTGCGCTATGATTAAAGAGAAAATCCAGAAATATGAATAAAGATAAAAGCATGCATACATTATTTTGAATAAACCAGCCGGCGGTGCACACCAAAATACAAAAATCTCACATCAAATTGAAAACGATTAGGGACATAGGTTAAGAAGTAGCCACAGATTCAATGACATTGAAATCAATAGATAAATCTATAAGACAATTATAGTCTTTTCAATCCATTTTCATTTTTATCGATCAATCAATCCATTTCGAGCATAAAAAATGGAGCTCAAGCCTGGTCTTTCAGCTTTAGTCACTGGCGGAGCATCAGGCATCGGCAAGGCGCTTGTTCTGGCCCTTGCAAGCAAAGGAATTTTCATTACAATAATCGATTTTTCTGATAAAGGAAACCAAGTTGCGTCACTTGCCGGAAATGAAATTTCCAAGTTACATTCTGAACTGGGATTTCCGCCGGCTATGTTCATCCAAACTGATGTCACTAACACAAGTGAGTAGTAACATCTAAAATTCGACTGGTCGTTTGAGTCAAATTTTGCGATTGATCCTGCATAATCTTTGACACATTCACAAATTGGACTATTTATTATATTGATTGGGGAGATTCTGAATATGTGTGGTTTGATTGTGGGTTTAGACCAACTTTCTGCGGCTTTCAAGAAGCATTTTGAGACGTATGGAGGATTGGATATCTGTATTAACAATGCAGGGATTGGGAATCTGGTTCCATTTGATAAGGATGAAACTGATGGTTCTAAATCTTGGAGACTCACCGTTAATGTCAATCTTATTGCAGTTATTGATTGCACCCGTCTCGCTGTAAGTTTCTAATCTGCCAGTTGATTGAAACTGAAATTTTTATGTCAGCATATTAATCTTGATTTGTTTGCAGATTCAAACCATGCAACTGGCTAAAAAGCCTGGTGTAATCGTTAATGTTGGCTCTGCATCAGGGCTCTACCCAATGTACGCTGATCCTATCTACTCTGCCTCTAAAGGTTTGTGATTCTCTATTATACATCTTTTTTTCTGTCAGTTCTTCCCAAATATAATTGATCTAAATTATGTATCTGGTCTGACGATGATAAGAAATTTCACAGGAGGTGTGGTTATGTTCACCAGATCCCTCACTCTTTACAAGCGTCAAGGGATCCGTATCAATGTGCTTTGCCCTGAGGTAAGCTCTATTGCTTGAATTTTTCTAATGACACATCTGCAATGTACAACAATAACTGGGCTGAGATATTAATCGCCTCATTAATGTTTGAGGTTGGACATGATCCATGGTGTCGGGGTTCAAATCCCTCCTTGCCCAACTGGCCCAAAATGGAAGTACCTTTCATTGTGGTTTAGTCTCAATCTCTATGTCAACCAACATGATTGAGTCCCAGAGTTGCCCCAAAGGGTAGACAGATACATTGATGTGTCAGATAATATGGAATAGAAATGGTTCTCAGCAATGTGAGTCTGAGGTGCTTGACAAAGAGTTGTCTATCGTACTTAGAGAAGAGTCAGGACAAAGGATTACCTTAATTGTAGGAAAGAAACATCTCCTAATTGGAAATGGAGAATGGGATGAAGGACTAAAAGGCGTTAGTGACCTCAAGGCTCAGTCCTATACCATCGCTGTATATGTGGCACTCTCTAAAATCTTCTTTAATAATAAAAATAATGAAAATACTTCGCGTCAGTCATCTTGTAGTAGGGAGACGTAGCATCATCCTTGTCGACTGACCGGTAATTATCAATTCGTAAAATATCGAGGAGGAATCCTTGATACAACTGCACATTTTGCATTTTGAAAAATGCTAATTAATCATTATATCCAGATCTTCAAGTAGGTCTTCACTTTTGATCCTGTTCGTTCATCAAAAGTTGTGTACAGTTAACAGGCAGTGAACTTGACTTTTCCTAGTAACTGCAAATGCATCCTTTTGGCTCCTCTATTCAATTTTCTTAATGTATACTGCTGCATTTGGACTTAGTCGTGTATCCCCTATTTATTTTGCTTTGGTGCTTAATTCTTATAATCACGAGTCGACAAACTTTTCCTGCCTCCATTCGTACTCCCAGTTCATTCTTTTGGTCTCATGGCAAAGTCACTTCCTCAGCAACCAGCTATCACACACTTTGGCAACCAAGTGAGAGACTGAACCCCTAAAACTAAGCAGCTGCTCTGAATCCACACCAAAGTTTGAAAAAATGCGTAGTGCGACCCTAACAACATCTAGAGGGGGGTGAATATGTGTAAAATGCAGAATTTAAAACTACTAATGAATTAAATAGCAACAAGTCACTTTTTAATTATTTTCTAAATGATTAAACATGCAAGTCATTTGATTCATAAGTTTAAATACCACAGTTTGTATGATGAATCAATAAACAAGGTAAAAGTAGTAAATCAATACCAAGATGATCACGGAGAAACCCAATTGGGAAAGACTTTGAGCACTTTGCCAGTCAATCCACTATAAACGATTTTAACAATTTAGAGTCTATCAGACTAGACGATCCATACTATCTGCTCTCCAGACTGCCCTCCTTATAGCTCTTCCTGAATCTTGTGCTCCTCTACACCAATCCTTAGCTGTTGTTGCCAAAGCTCTCCGTGGAATCTGTTACCCTGTAGCACTCCTAGCCTTGTGGAATCGTCTATCTCCCGTGGATCAACGAAGAACACAATGTTCTTCACAGATTGGAACTCCAGTCAACTTCCCTCGATTTTTAGAACTCTGATCAGATGTAGAGAAAAGACAGTTTGGTATTAAAATTATAGGAACGATATTTTTCTCACAAAAGCAAACTCACAAGATGAAGGTTGAAAGTGGGAATGTGAAGGAATTCTCTTTGATGAAGCTCTTTTAATGGTCACAGATATTTTTCTCACCAAAATAATCTCACAATCTCAAACTTAATTTAGCAGAATTGAAATCAAAAGTTGTAGATATATCAAGTAGATAAAAACATATACATCCTGTGAAAGTAATAATATCTAATCCATTAAAATATCTACTCCTTCTTTTTGTCACAAAATGACAAGGGACCAAAAAATATCACACAATCTCCCCCTTACTGCAAACTCTCAACGTTTTTATGCATACAGTAGGCAAATGTATTTATATCTCTCCCCAACAACCCCTCAAACATAAAATGCAAAACTCAATTTCACTTTTATATATAACAAAAATTTAATTACATCCAGACTTTCGATAAATAGATACATCATGTAAGCATAAGCAAAAACAATCTAGCTATCTAATGTCTATTCTCCCCCTATCAACAAAAATCTAATACTGCAAAAAATCTATGTCTATATCTAGAGCTAGGAAGCACCGGCAGCATCATCAGCATCATACGAGTCTATCATCTCCTCAGAAGCAGCATCATCCCAGTGGTGACGAATCCATTGAAGTCTACGCTGAATGTATCCAACAGCATTTCGAAGTGTAGTAAACTTGACAATGTGTCGATCAATTGTAGCACATAGCTGCATAATCTCCGCCATCATACGAGCCTACTGTTTGACCCAAAAGACGACTGAAGGGTCGATAAGAGCAAACGCAGAAGGTGCAGACTCAGGAGGAGGAGGAGGAACTGACACAGAAGGAGGAGGGGCCGAAGCCGAAGTCGACGGGATGTCAAAGGGCTTAGGGACAGTCGAAAAAGAAGGAAAATCGAAGGGATCAAAAGAAATGAGATCATCAATCAGACCAGCAGGCTGTGCTGGCTCAGAAGAAGCATGAGACCTACTCAAGGCGATGGTAGTACGACCAATCAGCTGAGAAACTCTCCTCGAAACCACCTCTGGAAAACTGACTCCTAAGGCTATCACTAAGCGGTATATCAAACATGTATAGGGCAGCCCAACCCTCGTCCCTGTAGTACGAAAGGCCCTCAAAATCTGCTGACATATGAGGGAAGACAAATCAATGGAATCACCATGCAGAAGAGCATAAAGAAAACGAGCATTCTCCATCAGTAATGAAGAAGTGTGGGAGACATGCTGTAGATTCGTGCACACAATGTGCAACAGAATTTGGCGCTAGGTCGGAAGAGAACCAGTTCGAATAGCACATGGGCCTCCCTCCAATGGTGTGTTAAACACCGTCGAACGGACTAACAAGTCCACCGGACGGGACTCAGGAGTAAGGTAGGGAAATAGGGGGTGGACGACTCGGGGAATATGAATAATACTCGAAATAACGTCCGGAGTAATCTTAACTATCCTACCCCGAAGAAAGACCCTAAAAGATAAACCACTAACATCATGATGTTAGTATAGAATTTCTGAACCAAAAAACTCGGTGGGGGAGAGGGAGGACTAACTTTGCCAACAGTGGTTCCCAACTCTGAGATGTGAAGATAGCAGCGATGTCGGGGGATATGTCAGACGTGATGACCTCGCGCTCAAACAAAATAGGCCAGAGAGAAAACTGCGACGCAAAAGTGTCTTGGGCCATAGTCGAGATGAACCTAGTCCTACTATAAGAAGTGGAAGAACTAGGAGTGGAAGTGGCTGTACGTGCTCTCTTAGGCGGCATCTGAAAAGAATTGAACCAAATCATTAAAAACTCGATGAAAGAGATACTAATCATGATATGCATGAGATGCATAAATGAACGCAAACCGAGGCCAATAATGTAATATGCAACGTGCCCTATTATGAATACACAACTACATGTAGTGATGCCTAGACGTAGTTGACGTGAAAATATAATGTGTGTCGTGATGGCATGCCGCAGTGACGTGACATCACCGTGCGGTGTCAACACCAAACACAATCAAACCAAGACACAAATGATCATGTGTGCCCTGTGTGCATAATGGAAAACAAATTTCACACTTCTAATCTATAACTCGACAATCCAAAACAACACAACTTCAATTCTCAAAACACCCACTCTCAAAGATTATCCAAACACAAAGCTCACGCATAAATTGTCCAAAATATCAACCACATTCTCAACCACCATGACCACAACCCACAAACTAAGTCTAATGCAACCTTTATCAACAAAACCAAATAAAAATGGACAAATGGATTGAAGAACATCAATAAACCCAAAATAGTCCAAAAATCCAATTTTAGTGCAAAATTGGGCAATATGTGATAATGTGGCATGATAATCACTAAACACATGAGAACAAATGACAAAATGGAAGTAAGAATGACCAAAAACCATTTACCCAAAAGAAATTGAAGCAAACGAGAGAAAATAGGGGTTTTAAGGATTTACCTCAAGAAATTCGATGATTTGATGAAATGGCTACTCAATGAAGTGATTCTAAATATGCATGGAGTGGGTAATACACTAATTTGGCGTGAGTTGTGAAGAATTTGGAGGAATCAAATGAGGAAATTGCAAAAATTGCAAAAAACCTTTGAAAAGAACGTTAAAATTCAAAAACACGGATTGTCGCTCGAGCGAGGGTCAAGCGACATGCGAGCGAGATAGCTTCTGCTGCAATCGCTTGAGCAAGGCCCAGCGATAAGCAAGCGAAAACTAAGTTGACAGAAATAGAACCAAAATTTTAAAAATTAAGAGAAATAGAATTTTTTCAACAATATGTAAAATAAGCAGATCAAGCTCTCGACACCTCGATAATTAAAATCATGCATGCAAGCACAAGTCGAGCATTATCAATAAAGACTTTTCCATGTACTCAATTAAGTTCAAGATGAAGNCAATAAAGACTTTTCCATGTACTCGATTAAGTTCAAGATGAAGTAAAGTGTACAAGTAAGTCATGCATGTAAAATGCCACTATTTACTCGTGAAGATTACTCCAAACCTTACATTTTTGAGAAAGGACATGCAAACATCACTGTTAAGTACGAGTAATCCCTACTAATGAAAGTCAAACCTGAAAGAATTTTAGGACCTGAAAACAAGCTCAATAAAATGATAAATTTTTTATTCTCCCCCTGACTTGAGTGTGTGTGTGTATATATATACATATATATTTTTTTTTTATACAACATCTTATGTGCAGACTCTTATCCATTAAGCGATTAAATTGACCCATATAACGAGTTTTAGGCCGATTAACCCAAGTCTAATAACCATAGGCACTAGGTTAAGAGAAACCCCTCGAGCTTAATTACTTGAGACAAATAGACTTCAAACAAAAGTATAAGATGAACCAAATAGGAATACACCATTTTTTTGTTTTAAACAATGCAGGGAGACTCATCATGAGCTAATGTCATTTAAATGTAGATCAATTTACGTTCGAGGTTACCCTAATAACACGTGACAACCATCCAAATCTCATACACTCGGTCCAGACTCACTCACAAGATCATAGTGTATGTAGTGCAAAAGATTACATGACGACACATATATGCAATACTCCACATTAAACTGAACCAAGCAATGAAAATAACAGTGTAAAACAGATAAATGCTTACTTGATTACACATGCCACGTTTAAAATTATCACGACTTGTCGTTTGCAAAAAAAAAAACATTTTTGTATTTTTCCTATTTTTTTAAAAATAATACTTAAAAAAAATAAATACACAAAAATAAAAACAACTGAAAATACCATACACATAAATGGGATGTATGCATGAATGAATTGACACAATGAACTATACATGCATGCACCTAAATGTCAAATTAGGGTGAAATTTGAATGTCCTTACCGTGAAGAGTACCCATTTTCACGACCTTCCAGTTCGCTCTTCTTAACCCAGACTTTCTTAGAAGCAGAAGTTAATTGAGTTAATCGAGTCATCATCTCAGTTAAATGGCTAACTTGATTGGCAAGAACATTAATCTTGCTAGTGAAACCTGATTTTTACTACTAGTCACACAGTTAGACACCTAGGTCTAGTGTGTACTAGTGCACCACAGTGGTGGTAAGTGAGAATGAACCTAGGTTCAAACCTACTCGGTAGCTGATGCTGAAATGTAGGATGACTGACCCTACACCGTCTGGTAGGTCTCGATCCTATGGCATGCTTACCTTTGGTTTTAGGATAAACAATCTTACAAGCTTTATTAGTGGTAGCAATGAACGTGGTCCTTGATGTACTAGCAGTATCATCATAGTTATCGACATAACCTAGACAATACCTATTTCCAGCAGACTTGTTCATCCTAAGCAGATTGTCCAGCTTCTGCAAGCCACTCATAAACAATTGAAGTTGAACATTAGATTTATCAAGATCAGTTGTTAATGATTTAACTTTAGTTTCCAAGTTTTTCGTTCACCGGCTTCAACTCACTCAATTTTCTAGTCGAGTCCTGAAGGTCACTTAACAGTTTTTCACGTTTAAGTTCAAGCTCGTTCACCTTTTTCAAGACGACTCTGTTGACCTTATTAATTTTGAGACTTTCCTCAATCAATTCATGATAAGACTCGTGAATGTCGGTCTCATCATCAGACTGTTCACGCTCATCCTTCCTTTCAACCTTTTCAATCTTGCAGTCAGATTCGATTGTAGCAATCGAAGTGAAGGTCATGAATTTTTTTATCATCCTCACCATCAGATATCTCATTCTGAGAACTAGAATCTGACTCCTCATCACTCATGATCACGACTAAAGCCTTACGACATTTTTTACTTGAACTCCTCTTCAAATTAGGACATTCATTACTAATATGACCATACCCCTTGCACTCATGGCATTTGATAGATTGAGTATTCTTAACGGGAGTCTTAGATGTGTTTTTCTCATGTCTATCTCTAGAGAGTTTACTGTGGACCTCACTATTTCGCTTCCGAGACTTTCTCTTATTCCTCATTATCTTCTGAAATTTTTTAACGAAATAAGCAATTTCGTCATCCCTAAGGGTCTTAGTATCAGTGGACTCGCTCTCATCTTCTCTAACAATGTTCATGGGGATGGGTTTAACTATTTTAGGTTGTGAGACAGTGAGTTTATACGTTTGAAGTGATCCTACGAGTTCTTCAATCTTAACAGAATCCAAGTCCTTACTTTCTTCTATCGCAGTGACCTTAGGTCTAAACCTCGGCCAGTGATCTTAGGAATTTTCTAACAATTTTAGACTCGGGGATCTTTTCACCTAAGTTAAAGTTAGAGTTAACTATATCATTCAGCTTCACATAAAATTCATAGAACGATTCATCGTCCTTCATTCTAATCTCTTCAAACTTAGTATTCAACATCTGTAGTTTAGAGTTTTTAACGGTTTTGGTACCCTTGTGTGTGATTTCTAATATATCCCAAACTTCTTTAGTAGTTTCATACATCGACACTCGTCTAAACTCCTCAGCAGACACAACCATGAACAGGGTATGAAGACCCTTACTATTCCAATTACACTCATCCAAATTAGTTTTAGTCCACAGTGAGATATCAGTGTGTGTAACTACACCAGCAATAATTGTTGTAGGCGGAGCCCACCCATTTTGAACGCTAATCCAAATACGTTCATCCAACCTTTAAGAAAAACTCTCATTCGGACTTTTCAATAAGCATAATTCCTTCCGTCGAAGAACGGAGGCATGAACAATGACTGACTCATCTAGAATAATATACTAAGGGTTAGGAATCGATTTGAGGCTCTTATACCAATTGAAAAAACGCGTAGTATGACTTTAACAACACCTAGAGGGGGTAAATAGGTGTAAAATGCTGAATTTAAAATTACTAATGAATTAAATAGCAACAAGTTACTTTTTAATTATTTTCTAGATGATTAAACATGCAAGTCATTTTATTCCTAAATTTGAATACCGCAATTTGTATGATCAATCAATAAACAAGGTAAAAGCAGTAAATCAACATCAGGATGATCATGGAGAAACCCAACTGGAAAAAACTCCGGGTACTTTGCCAGTCAATCCACTATAAACGATTTTAACAACTTACAATCTATCAGACTAGACGACCCGTACTATCTGATCTCCAGACTGCACTCCTTACAGCTCTCCCTGGATCATGTGCTCCCCTATACAAATCCTTAACTGTTGTTGCCAAAACTCTTTGTGGAATCTGCTACCATGCAGCACTCCTAGCCTTGTGGAATCGTCTATCTCCCGTGAATGAACGAAGAACACCTTGTTCTTCACAGGTTGGAACTCTAGTCAACTTCCCTCGATCTTCAAAACTCTGACCAGATGTAGAGGAATGCAGTTTGATATTTAGATTATAGGAACGATATTTTTCTCACCAAAATAATCTCACAAGATCAAGGTTAAAATTGAGAATATGAATGAATTCTCTTTGATGAAGCTCTCTCAATGATCAACTTTGATTTTCGCGTCCAAATGTGTTTTGGTATATATAGGTAGGTTAGAAAACAAATGGGTTGAGTAAAAAGCCTTTAAATCGCGAAATAAAAATTTCTCGGACAACACTGTCGCTTGAGCGAGGGCTTAGTGATAGTCGAGCGACAAGCTGTCGCTCGAGCGAAGACAAGGCGATAGTCGAGCGACGGAGGTTCTGTTTTTTATGCTCGAGCTAATCTATGGCGACAGTCTAGCGAAGATTCGCGCCGTATTTTACTTCTTTTGCCATTCTCGAACTCTAGACCTAAAAGCCTTAACTTTATATATTTGCACATCACTCCTTGACTTTTTATTATAATTTAGTCCTTTTGTTTACAGAATTGCCAATTACAAAACATCTAAAATCTAACAAAGTTTTCCGAATGCAGTTTCCTATGAAAATAGGGAAAGGAACGAAAGCACCATCACCTTAAAGAAACCAACTATAATCCAAAAATCAGGATAACACCATCATCGATGGCCAATGCCTGAGGCCAAAAAGAGTGTTGAATAAATTAATGCATGGATTATATCCCGTTAATTAAAAATATCTATATGCAAATATTAGAGTAACGACTTACCGAATCATAGTACATGCATAATAATGAAGAAATTACTATTTACTCAAATGTAAAAAATGTAGAAATTGAAGGAAATAAAATAAAGCAAGGTATGCAAATGCAAATCTCCTTAAAACGGATTTTGCCCCTACACTGATGCTAACATGATCAAATGGACGTTCTTCTCCCAAGATATAACGCTTTTTCAAAAAAAAATTAATATAACACAATATTAAATTTACCGGGCGAACCAACGCTTAACTGAACTCTTCTAAATAAAAGATATCAAGTAATCAATATAAAACACGAACTCAAAATAATATGAAAACTATTTTGACAAAATTTAGAGAAAGAAAGAATTAGAAATCAATTATTAGGAATTGATTTAGAATGAAGAAAATGGAATTATGAGAATCATATTTATAAATTTTCAGGTGTCTCTTTCTAATAATCGTATTTTTTGATAAAATTCATTTCAACCATTAGATCGCA
>CAIGRB010161187.1:4322-17989 GCA_903798255.1 Fraxinus quadrangulata
ATTAAATTATTAAAATTTATTGAATAATTAGATTTCTTGAATAAAATATTATTAAAAAAATATTCTCAAAAATTCAAAGTAAACGCGTTTTTCATTTTTATGTTTTGAGAAACAGTTTTTTAGAATGACAAAAAGAACACATTTTCAACAATTTCAAAACAGACACTCAAAATACAAAACACAAAATGAATTCAAAACTCAAAACTCAAAACTGAAACACAAAGAGAACAGCCCCTTATTGATGTGATGAAAATATTATTTTATTGAAGAATGTGTGATTGAAAATGAGTAGAAGAATGAAAATAAAATCTTAACTCAAGCGAGGTTAAATAACATTACTCATTCTATTTTGTTAGCTGATCATGCATAAAATTCGATGTGTCTAATAAATATGATTATAATCAGCTCACTTTGTAATATTTATTAATACTAATTTTATAAATTCTTAAATGATTTACTGTCTATAAATATATATTTCAAGTGATTTATGGGAGTTGATACTCCATACATTTTTTTCCTCTTTTGACTAAGGTTTTGTGCAATTGGATTTTTTTGACAAAGTTTTTAACGAGGCAACTTCATAACGCATTCAAATAAATAATGTAATTTTTTCCCCTTCATTAGGTTTTTTTACATGATTTATCATAGTAATGTTTTAATAAGACATTTTTTTTGTTAATGAATATAATAACTTACATGACATTTACCCTCAATGTAATTTTATAATTTTACACTTGCATCTTATTAATTGTATATGATGTTTTCGAAGAGAGTAACAACAAAATCTATTTTTCATCGGATCATGTCAACTAAAAGTCAAACAAGGATCGATGAACATCTTGTTTGAAAAAGATATTGTTTGAAATTGTAACAAGACAAATAAAATATAATTTATCAATTTTTTTTTTTTTTTGAAAAGACGGTGTATTGAAAACACCCCCCACATATATATTGTATGAATATAACATCAAAAACTTCTTCGTCGTTCATTAGCGATCAAATAATTATTGGTAATTATCGATAATATAACTGATTATATTGTCGTCGTCCATATATATATTATAAATAAATGAAATAAAATAGTGAACAAATATTTATTTAATTTATAAAAACTAATACATTCATTTAATTTTTTAATTATTTACTTAGGAGTTGTTTTAATTTTTTCAAAAATTTGGGGCTGCGATTATAATTAATTGTTTATCTTTTCTTTTCTTTCATTTTATTTAAAAGAGAGGATATATTCGTCATTTCACAAGATTTTATTGAAAAAATTGAAGAAAATGTTGTATTTAAGGGGAAAAAAAAAAGTCACATAGGGAAGTTTTGTGCTAAAATGAAATGATAGCTGAATATTTCATTCCTCGTGCCAATTACTCGAAATTAATTTTTTCTTTAAAAAAAAAAAAAAAAAGAGGAAAGGTTTGACCGACTAAAACCCACCCACCCATCGCACCCCACTAAAACCTAATACCCAACCAACCCGTAAAACCCTAATTATATACTTCTCCTTTTCCTCTCCAAAACCCTAGGTATATACTCGTTTTCCTCTCCAATTTCACACCAATGGGGAAGGTAAAGGGAAAACATCGTTTGGATAAGTACTACCACTTGGCGAAAGAGCATGGCTACAGATCTCGAGCCGCATGGAAGCTGGTTCAACTTGATTCAAAGTACGGTTTTCTCCGTTCGGCTAATTCCGTGCTTGACCTCTGCGCCGCGCCGGGTGGATGGATGCAAGTGGCCGTCGAGAAGATGCCCGTCGGAAGTTTAGTAATCGGCGTCGACCTCGACCCGATTCGACCAATCCGCGGCGCCATCTCCGTACAGGAGGATATCACCCAGCCTAAGTGTAGAGCGTTGGTTAAGAGACTCATGGCAGAGAATGGATGCAGGGCTTTCGACTTGGTGCTGCACGACGGCTCGCCTAATGTTGGTGGTGCGTGGGCTAGGGAGGCTACCAGTCAGAATGCTCTGGTGATTGACTCGGTTAAGCTTGCTACGGAGCTTTTGGCTGCCAAAGGAACTTTTGTCACCAAGGTACATGTGATATGTATAATTTTAAATATCTATTATCTGTATATAATTACTTGAATTTGATTTTTTTTTAGCAAAATTAACATTGGCTCTGATGCGGCATAAGGTTTAATATAACTGAGAAAAGTTAATTGTGCATATGACACAATAACAGTTACAAGTACTGAAGTTGAAGAAATTTGATTTTTGTGGCTTTTAAACTTTATCCTGTGCACCAAAAATGGGGATGGTACTCTATCGTATGAATAAACAAGTGGCTTCGATTGCATTATATGTGCACAAGTGCTAGTATTTTTGGGTTCAGTATCATTTTCCACTAATAAATTTTGGGTGCCTAAACTTCACATGAATTCCATTGCATTCTATTTACATAATTGCTTATATTTTTTGGTTCAGTGTCATTTTCCACTAATCAATTTTGGGTGCCTTGGCAGAACTTTGTATGAATTTCTTTTGAATGTCCATTTAGTACAAGTTAGGTTCCCTGAATGGTTTCAAGATAACAAGTGCTGATGTTATAATATACTATTATGTATTGGTAACTCAATGCTTTATTGGGTTTTAAAGTTTGTTGTGGTATACTATAATGCATTTTACCTGATATGTTTTGCACTCCATTTATCCTCAGTAACTAGTGTAGTCAACCTTATAAAGGGGATGCAATGAATGAATGATGTTTGATATATTTTGTACTCGATTTAGCCTCAGTAACTAGTGTAGTCAACCTTATAATGGGGATGCAATGAATGAATGATGTTATGTCTATTGTTGTCCTGTAGGTTTTCAGATCCCAAGATTATACTGCTGTCCTTTTCTGTCTTAGACAGGTAATATTCTTTCCAACGAATGTGGCTAAGAATTTCTGTTGAATGTAAGCCCTTTTCTCACCTATGAATGTTCTGTATAGCTCTTTGAGAAGGTTGAAGTGGATAAACCACAAGCTAGTCGTTCAGCATCAGCAGAAATTTATATTGTGGGTTTCAAGTATAAGGCACCTGCTAAAATTGATCCGCAACTTCTTGATGTAAAGTACCTCTTCCAAGGAGGTAAAGAGCCTCCAAAGGTAATCCAATCACTCCCACCTTATCTGCATTTTTATCTTTCTACATCGTGTTGTAATTGATATAATTATCTGTATGGATTTGACATATTCAGGTGGTGGATGTTCTTAGAGGAACAAAGCAAAAGCGACACCGTGATGGGTATATTTTCTTCTCACTAATTCATGGAATGTGCGACTCTTGTCCACAATCATTTGCGGAAAAGCAATGTTGTGTGATTGCCATATAAGAAAATAGCTGGGAGCCAGTTTTATATTTATGCTTGAGTATGCACGTTCTTTTTTCACACATTGGAGAACTGGCAAGGTGATCATGACGCGTAAAGTTAGGACTACAGAGGCAATTGTACTATTGTTATCTTTTCCACTTTCATCCGTTTCCTGGTTTTATCGATGTCATAATCGAATACCAAACACCAATAATTCTAATCTTGGATATGTTTCTTAAGCTTACCACTGCTAAATCAAACAGATAATACCCAGTACAGATCCTTCACGCAAGCCTTCCACCTTCACTACATCACAAGACCGCACCATCGCACGTCCTTAATGATATGGATAATTCATTTTCTACAGTACCCACCATTATACTTCCCCGGCACTCTATAATTGGGTCTCTCTAAATCAATAAAACCCATGTTCAATCTTGTCTCTCTCCTTTGTACTTTTTCACAAATCTCTGATGTAAGGTTCATATAAAATATACACCTAGGTTTATTTATCATATTGATTAGGTTCCCTTTGCAGGTATGAAGATGGAGACACAACATTGCGGAAGGTCTGCTCTGCAGCAGACTTTGTATGGTCTGGATCTCCTCTTGAGATCCTTGGTTCAGTTACTTCTATAACATTTGAAGATCCTGCATGTTTGCCAATCAAGGATCATACTTTGACAACCGAAGAGGTGTGGTTTTACTCTTTTCTTTTTCATTTTTTAATTCATATGCGAGCAAAGTCATAATCATCATCGTTGTTAGTAAACATGGATAATCTGTCAGCTTCACTATCTTGTTCTCTGGCCATTTAAACCGCCTTTTCCTTCAAACGTGGGACAGGTTATATCTCTATGTGATGATCTTCGTGTCTTGGGGAAGCAAGACTTCAAGCATCTTTTAAAGTAAGCTTGTGCATAATGTAACATAATACGAACCAACCATACATGGATAACTGTTTACCATATTGGTGATTCTGTGTTTCTCTTGAATGATCTTGTGCCTTCAATGTTTGTGTTGTGGTGTAGATGGCGTATGCAAATAAGGAAGGCACTGTCTCCTACAGAGAAGGCTACTTCTGCTACGGCGGCTGTGGAACGGGAGGGCAAGGAAGATGAAGATGATAGGATACTTAATGAAATGGAGGAGCTGACGAATGCCATGGAGCAGAAGAAGAAAAGGACAAAGAAACTTCTAGCAAAGAGACAAGCCAAGGTTATTGCCCATGTTCATGAATCCCTTTCTGCTTTATTAGGTTATTTTCTTAAGATACATAGTCAACATATAAGATTAAGCAAGCGTGGATTAGTTTGAGCTATTGTCTTGGTTCTTTGAAACTATTGTCAGTTCACATTTAATTAAGAAGGCAGGTGAATCAGTTGATGATACTAGGATACTTTTTTTATCTGGTTTTGTATCAAGCTATGGGGAATAGCCATCATGCTTGTTTTATCACTGTAGGCTTTCTACCATGCTAGATTATTTACCGGTTAAGAGGGCATAGCATAGTGAAAGCTGGGTGCTACTGAAATATATTGTCAGTGCTGTGTGGAACAAAGCTTCTAAATTTTAGATGTAACCTGATTAGCTGATCTAGTAACAATTTTGCAACTAATAATATAAGACTTAGAAATGTGTGTCAAGGCTGGGATTTTAACCACCATGTTGGATAAGTATCACGGGGATTTTTGAGACTTGGGGTTCTATTCCTAGATTAGGATTATTGTAGAACTTTACATTCTTGATGCATTGTATTAAGACTTTTATGTCTGAATTGGTTGTTGGGTGATATCAGATGGCAACATTTCCTCCTAGCATGTATGTCTACCCATCAGGCTTTGATGAATTTTTCTATGGTTCAATTCTTACATCCTTAGAACATTTCTACCTATGCTATATACAAACCTTGTTCCTAATTCTTGTTAGGTTGTCCTGTATATCATCACCCCGTCTTTTCCTCAGGGCTTGTTGTTGCACTTGCATGTTATCTCTGTTTTTGCTGTTGATATTTTTGTGCTCTTTAAATACATTACTAATCCTCATTTTTACTTGCTTAAGTTCAATATATCCTGTTTTGTCTAATAAATCCTTCCGTCTTTTTTTTTTTTTGCAGGACAAAGCTAGGAAAGCGTTAGGCAAGCAAATAGACGCGACAGAGGATGGCTACACCGATCATGAATTGTTCTCTCTAACTTCTATCAAGGTATATTTCTCCTTCATTTATTATTACATTACCAGTTCGAAAGATCTGTCATTTTTAGCCTATATTAATTGGCCTGTGTTTCTGTTGAGGTATGAAGTCTTGTGGTTTTCTTCTTACTCTTGGAACATTTTATAACTGTTATCTTTCATGGAAGAAATCAAATGGAAACCCAACAATGATTTTATTTTCTCATTTATGTTTTATCAAGTTTTACTAAATTTTTGCTGAATTGGTGATGTTGAGAGTTTTCCACTTTTCAGTAACTTTGCCTTTTCACTATATAAAGTGATGGAAATTCTTCTAATCCATATTGGATTTGGTTCCCTTTTAAATATAGGAATGTCATTTCGTATATTGTGTAGGCATTCAATTGTGTACTTTTTGTCAGTTTTACACGAAATCTAATATATGCTTGGTCTACACTTTTAATATTATTCTCTCTTTGGAATGCTTTCATTCAGGGGAAGAAAGAACTTGTGGCTGTTGATAATGATGAATATGATGGTGAAAATGATGAAATTGGAAGTAGTGACAGCGAAGGAGGCCGTGAGGAAGCCCAAGTGGACACATCTAGTAATGCAGACACTGATGAAGAACACCAGCGGTAGTTGTTTCCTCTTAACTTGGACATAAGCTTGTAAAGTGTGGTCTCTTCTCAATGCTTTTATAAGCTAACAGTATTCTACATTCAGGTATGGTGAGCAACTGCAGGAGTTACTTGACGAAGCCTACGAAAGATTTGTAGCTAAACAGGAAGGAAGTACGAAGCAGAGAAAGCGTACAAAACAAGCCTATTCCGAGGGTGATCAACTCTTGGAGGTAAGCTACATTATTCTCCTCTTCCATCAAATATGCACTAAAAAAGAATTGATGGGCTCAATTTTGTTTTCATAAAATGCACTTCTTTGCTAAGTAGGTATTTTTCATTATGGTTTGGACAGGGTGACGATGACAATAACATGGTTCATTCTGATCGAGACTCCGATAATGATGGAGATCGTGAGGTGAATCCGCTTGTGGTACCACTCTTAGAGAATGCACCGAGTCAGGAGGAGATTGCAGCAAAATGGTTCAGTCAAGATGTCTTTATGGATGCCGATGAAAGAGAGGATTTGGAGAATGATGATAGCGAAGATGAAATGCAGATGGATATGCCAGTCGAACATCCCACAATTCAGGAGAAGACAATTGAAGATTCACCAGAAAAACTCAAGGGTTCAAGAAAGACGAGTAAATTACCGGCAGTAAAAGTTTCCAAGGTGGATGATGATTTTGAGATAGTTCCTGCTCCACATACAGATTCTAGTGATTCATCAGACGACTCAGATGAAGACGACATTGGTTCAAAAGCAGAGATATTGGCTTGTGCAAAAAAGATGCTGACGAAAAAGCAGAGGGAACAGATTCTTGATGATGCTTACAACAAATATATGTTCCATGATGTGGGATTACCGAAGTGGTTTGTGGATGAGGAAAAGAGGCATTACCAGCCAATCAAGCCTGTGACAAAAGAGGAGATTGCTGCAATGAGAGCACAGTTCAAAGAAATTGATGCTCGGCCAGCAAAGAAGGTGGCACAAGCGAAAGCTAGAAAGAAACGAGCTGCCCATAGGCAGCTAGAAAAGGTACGCAAGAAGGCGAACTCTATATCGGATCAGACAGAAATATCAGACCGTTCGAAGAGTAAAATGATCGAACAGCTTTATAAGAAGGCAACACCTAAAAAACCTAAGAAGGAATATGTGGTAGCAAAGAAGGGCGTCCAAGTCAAGGCTGGAAAGGGGAAATTTCTTGTTGATAGACGAATGAAAAAGGACGCCAGGAAGCAGGGAATGAACAAGCGGGGGAAAGAAACAAAGGGAAAGCAGAAAGGTAAAGGATCGGCAAAAGGACCAGGAAAGGGGAAGGAAAAGGGAAAGGGAAAAGGGGGAAGTAAAATGAAGTAGAGGGAAATGCATGTTTGAATGCAAGGGAGGGTTGTTCAGTAGCCAAAAGGGTTGGAGAGACTTGTAACCGGGCTTCCCGTGAAGGCTATGTAGGAAGGAGACGATGACCAGAATTGATTTGAGTCGAGACTTCACGCTTGCCGTTGCTATCATTTATTTTTAATAATTTTGTTGGTGGAGAAGTTTTGCTTTTATTTTCTATACTTTTTTGAGTTCTTGCTAAGGTATTGTTGGTGCAACAGTTTTGTTCTGTACGATAACAGTTTTGTGTTTCTCAGTAATCCATGAAAACAATTCAAAACATTGCCGTGATCATGAATGGAAAGTAAAGTGGTAGGAAAATGACGTAAAATTGATGCATTGCAATTAAACCACGTTATTCGTGTGTTGGCATGCCGTTTTAGATTAAACGGTAGATTTTTCCACAGTTGAAAGTGCAATTTGGTAGTACGCATGGAGATTCGATTGACGGCGTCGTACAAAACTCAGGCTCAGTGCAACCCTCCTTCACCTATCTTAAGTCGTGCTAAACACAAGTTAAATCAAAGCAAGGTTCTGTTTGGAACGAGCTTATTTAACCCAACTCACATTTACACATCTATCATCACTCCATCTGTAGCAATTTAAAATGCTGACCATACAAGTTCACAAGAGCCTTGAGACTTAGGTTTTTCTTTTCTTATATTTTTAATAGAATCGGACATTTATTAACATTTAAGATTGTATCTAAAATACAAACTTAGCCACTGTTTGGTGGAAGAATTTATAAAAGATTTAATTTATAAAAATATAAAAATAAGTGATGGATAAATAGATAATACTTGTAAGTATATTGTAATGTATATTAAAATATATTTTGATCGTTTATAAATGATCATAAATTTTGCCAAACGAAGGCCTTATAGCGGCACATATATGGGAATTTTGTACCTACATGAATTAATGGTTTAATATTGTATCTAAAGTACACACTTAGTAATGGCGTATAATTATATTCAAAGTTTTTGTTATTTATACTACAAATTAATTACAATGAGGGTCCTTAACTTTTGTTCATTTTCGTACTTATGTCCTCAACATTTTCATTATATTTTTATCTTCAATATTATATTAATTAGCATATATTGTCCCAATGATGCTAAAAAATCTACCAGGATTGAGCAAAAAAACTTATTTGTCCCTCATATTTTTAAATAAGCAAAATAAACATAAATATAAATGTTCGACAAAAGATATTTCTCATGCTAACAAAATATTTGGATAGAAAGCATCACTGAAGTCAAGATGTGCTAATTCATTGAAGGTTAAATATAATTTTTGTTGGAAAAAGTTGAGAACAAGTGCTAGAGTGAGTTAAAATTGGAGACGGAAATTATAACATGGTGCAGTTAATAAAAATCATGGTGTGAATATAACTATCCAAGACTAAAACGAGACTTTTTTCGCATACTTGAATTATATCTAGGCCTCTAACTTGATTAATAAACCTAAAAACATTCATAACCAAAAAAAAAAAAAAAAAGTTAAATATGAGAGAGAGAAGACAAATATCACTCATAAAACCTGAAATTTGGAAGCTTATTACATCAAATATATATTTTATAATGATACCTTCAATCAAAATTCAGTGAAATTTCTCCTAGCAGCATTTGTGACAAATGGCGAAGAGAATGTCAATTCGAGACATACAAATTAACAAAATATTGTAGACGACGTACTTTTGCTAGGGTATTCTTGATACACAGAATTCGAAAATTGATAAAAGTCCCAATGACCAAATTTTCGGTCACCAAAGAAAAATGCTCTAATCTCCTACAAAATAACAGTAACGAGTAATGAATTAGAAACTAATGATAGAAAAATGAAATAACTCACATGTACATACAAACGAAATGACATAATAGGAACTCTCACCTGGGCCAGGTCGATTCTAATTTCTAAGCTCACTCACTTCACATGACCTGTCATAAAAAGCAACTCCATGTTTAGCGTCCGATAATAAAAACAACGAAATACACTAATTTTTACGTGAAGCTATATTCAATTTAATGTACTAAATATGAGTTCAAGATTAAAAAAGACGTGGTAAACTATTAGATAAGATCAAGCACAACTCAATTTCGAATGCTCCCAGATCTATAATTCCCATTTCGACTTAAAAAGTATTTTTTTCAATGAAGTTACTCCTTTCATCATATACATCAGTTTGGTGACATAGCAATCTAGTTATTTGCAAATTGTGCTTCCAATCCATCACTGGTCAAGCTAAAAAAGAAGCACAAAATGAGGTGTGATCAAAGCAAATGGATGTACCTTTTCACCGGGGAATATATTGTAATGGCAGAGGTGAAATCCATTGCCTAATTAAATTCGAAGTCCTTTGTTATAAATGGATCATAGTCATAAGCTTCTCCAGCCTTCACAAATCTACCTTTCACTCGCTTTCTTGTATCAGCTCTGGCTTTACGAGATTCATATCTTATTTGTTTACCAAACCTACATAGTTGCATAAAAAAAGTTGGATCATAATCAGAAGTGGAGTTAGCATTCGAATCCGATAAAAGCATCATGTCATATTCGTACATTGGAACTTATAAAATTGGGCTAGGTCCTATATTCTATTTTTATGTTCAGACTTCGTTAACCATATTTTTTAACGACTTCTTAACACGGTATGAGAGCCAAAACATTTATAGTAGTTAACGATATAGACGTACAAGAAAAACTTATTGCATTATTTGGCAAAAGGAAAAATGAGAAATTAACGCATGAATTCATCGAAGGAAAGACCAGAAGAAATACATACATTCGTGTCTTCTTCTTTTCCTTGTATCTCATCTTAGCTTTATCCCTCGCCCTTGGATAACTCGCTTCTACATTCGATTCCCACGGGGAATTATCGCCCATGAGGAACACCGGTGACAGTCCACAATCCTGATAATCAGCTGCACTGCTTTCTCCAGTGATATTGGAGAGTGATAGCGATATGGTTGAAGGAAGTTGGCCATTTGGAAACCCTAATCCCATACTAGATCTGTTGCTTGCAGCTGCTGGGTTCATAAGCATGCAATTCGCACTACTCACTGCCTGCATTAAATTTCTTGAACAAGCAGCTATATGCCCTGATGAGGATGCCTAAAAAAATATTGAAGAAATATTAATTTTCAAAGCAAACACAATTACTTTTTGTACAGAATATTGAATGCATGTTTAGGGTGCTGAGAAAATAATAAAAAGTAAAGTTTTGTGGAGACATAAGAGTAATGGGGCACGAAAATCTATAGAAACTCGAGTTGTGAAATTGAACCTCGAAAGCACTTTCAATATGATTGCTATTTGATTGAGTGACCGACAGGTTTTTCTCCATTAATAGGCTAGCAATTCCTCCATCTTCGTAGTTGTATCTTGGCTGACCTTGCGAATTGCCAAACATTTCATAACTACTCTCAAAGCTTAAACCAATGTCATCCATGTCAAGACTATCAGTTTCTGGAAGCCTGAGATCCGTTATATTAGCAACATCCTGGTAAAAGTAAAACAACACACAATTTGACACAAAAAAGTGAGCAAGTATTTTTATTAGAAACAATCGTAAAAACTAATAATTACACGATCAAAAAATTAAATCACCTTTTTCAGGCCTGATCCTTCAGATAAAAAGGAATTTGGATCTCTATCATATAAGAATTTCTGATCTCTATTGCATACTGTTAAATAGTCGGAATCATTAGTAGATGGAAGAGGAGGAGGTGGAGGTGGAGGTGGTGGAACAGCCCATGATCCAAACTTAACACACGATGCTAAGTCATTTAGGCAGGGCACAGTCATATTAGAATTCTCATTTGTAGCCATTGCACTGCCAAAACTACTTGTAGTTTGCTGCGGTGATTCAAGAATTGAAGACCAGATTTTGGAGAATTCAGCCAGAGAAGGACATCCAGTGTAGAAATTCAACTTTAAACGATGATGACCAACGCCTGAACAACTATTTCCATTCCAATCACAATCCTCGCAAAGCGATAACTTATCCTCGATACACCTCACCGTGGCCGCCTGTGAACTACACTTGTCACAAATTAGCGAACGAGGATGGCGACACGACAGAGAATTCGCAGAGTGCACACGGCTGTCACATTGCAAACAAAGCTTAGCTGAATCCGATTTACAATAAACCACTGCACTCACCTCCGCACAAAACTCACAAAGAGGCTCCATTTCTTGCCTCCTTATGCTAATTACCCTCTCTAAACTAAAACACCCTTTTTCTTTAGTATTTTCGTGTTTCTTTTTTTGACGTTTTCGATCAAGAATATGGTAATTCTGTGGCGGGATTTTGACTTTTATTGGATTAAACAAAAGTGATGGATCCGATAAATAGCAAACTGATCATTGTCAATAATAATAATATCCAAGAAAAATGAAAATAGTTGATTAATCCCGCCACCTTTTATTTCAAAGAAAGAAGTAAAGCAACAACTCTAACAACTGATATACCATTAATGGAAGAAAATCACAGAATTTGATTAATTCATATAATTCACAGTAGAGGAAGAAATAACAAGAGATTACTTCATATATTTATTTGATGTGATTTTGAGGGCTTGGGTGAGCGCCACGTGGCACATTATAGGCTACAAAAAGTTGATATTCTTGCTGATGTGGAAAATGTTACTACGGTTTTAAAGATCCGCATTGCTTAACCTTGGGACTCGCTCTCTACTTCCCTCAATAGCTGGACGGTTTTAAAGATCTGCATTGATTAAATAATAAATTTTTTTTTTCTAATATGAAATAATATATTTGCACTCTTTATGAAATTAGACGAGAAGGATATGTGTAGTTTGCTCTTCCCCTTGAGTCAATTTCGTTATAACCGGCTCAATCGTTTGTTGTCCCTTTCTTACACAATTGGCATTGAAGTCTTCGAGTGCTATATTGCTTTAAGTATCGATTCAATTATTGCTTTCAAGATTCAAGTCTCTCCTTCATTCAAGAACAGTAGTAGATTATAAGATAAAATTGAATACATTATTAAGAGATCAATCTACAATCTGCGGAGGTGAAGAAGTTTGTGTATCTTCGACAGATATTTCAGTAACATCATCAACAGAATTGGAAATTGCTAGCTTCTCAATCATCCGCGTCGCGTCATTACACAGCATTTCTTTCTCCAAGTGCTGGCAATAGCTTTCAAATACTCGAGAGCTTACGGTTACTCCAAAATCTAAAAGGAAAAGCAGCTCGATTTCGAGCTTGTTTAGTTCTGTATTGGTCACTCCACCAACACGGGCGTAAAATGCATTGTTATAGTGCCTGATAAGACATGCACAACATGTTTAATACGTTGAATTCTGTCTACTAGGTCATGACATACATCGTTATATCCTCATCTCTATGGACATACTGGACAAGTTTAGTAACTAAAGTGAATAGATTAAGGAATAAAAATTTGTTACTAAAATTTGTCACTTGTTTTAGGCATATTTTTATCAAGAACNAAAATGCATTGTTATAGTGCCTGATAAGACATGCACAACATGTTTAATACGTTGAATTCTGTCTACTAGGTCATGACATACATCGTTATATCCTCATCTCTATGGACATACTGGACAAGTTTAGTAACTAAAGTGAATAGATTAAGGAATAAAAATTTGTTACTAAAATTTGTCACTTGTTTTAGGCATATTTTTATCAAGAACATACAAAAGATACCAATAATTTACCAAGAAGTAAAAAAATAGATTTGGATTCTTTTCCTTTATTATATTATATTACTAGGTTTCAGATATAAAATTAAATTGTTGGGGATAATCCCCTATCTAAATCCTAATAAAATAATTCTTCAAATTTAAGTAGAAGAGCTTCTAAGAAAGGATGAATTCATGAATCCTATAATCGGAAAAGCCTAAAGCATAGACATAAGATGGATTCAGCACGACTGATATCATATTGTGTACCAAGTTCATTTCTTTGTTAAATCTCTAAGACCCAAATTTTTCTTAAATAAGTGACATCAGATATTTTTTCTTTTTTATCTTCAACCAAAAACTCTGTCCAAGTATATGTGTCATCAATCAGCACAATTATTTATCTTCAACATATGTCTCGTTTACGAAACTTTCATATAGGACGAGAGAGAGAGAGAGAGAGAGAGAGAGAGAGAGAGAGAGAGAGAGAGAGAGAGAGAGAACTCACACATCATAGAG
>CAIGRB010161189.1:0-34829 GCA_903798255.1 Fraxinus quadrangulata
GTGTTTCATTTTGTTTATTGGTTTATTGAGTTTTGAGTTTATATATTGGTTAAAAAATTTTGAATGCATATTGCATACCTTAATTTAAGAGCTCAAATTTAAAATTCATCTCAAGCCCTGAAAAATCAAAATTCGACTTTGATTAAATTGTGTCCAACTCGAAAATATTCCTATCTCCGTCCCTAATCATTGTCCTCATATTGTTGTAATAATTTCAAAAGTTTCAAAACAAGCCTCAATTTTTATATTATTCCTAACATACCAATTGTCCTCGTTATCTTTACTGGTCCTCACTTTGTATCTTCTCTTTGCTGCCTCATTTCCCTATTCATGCAATTTTGCAACATTCCCACCCCCCCTATCCGTCTTCTTCCCTCTCTTTTTCACCTTCTCCCCTAGCCCCGCCCTCATTGTAATATTCTCTTTCTCTTCATGTCTCTCCCCTTTGAATATATATGGACATTTTAGAAGGATATAATAAATAGTGCATAAACTATATAATTTTTTTAATTAGTATGAATCGGTGAGATCGCTAGAATGAAATGTTCAAAAACTAGGAAAACACACATAATGCCATTTTTTTCTTTCTTTCTATTTTCCGAGAAATAATATGTTAGATTGTATTTGTTAACAAATGTTAAAAATTTTATCAGCCTCGCTACATTTTCTCTTAAAGTCACGCATGGTCAAGGAAAATAAAGATTTTAATTGTCATTGACATTTTTAGCATATCCTAATGAAAGGGTCTTCCTATTTACAACGTTGTCCAATTTTAGTACCATATTCGTTTATTACAATACTTAGCATTATACTCAAAAAAATACATGCTAGAGTTATAGATGGTCTAATCTTCAAAAATATTGTAATTTGGATTTGTTAGATTAGATTTCTTTATTTTCTTTCACTCTATGATTTCCCTTCCCAATTATAAGGGATTCATGTATTTTCTTTCTTGTCCATTCCTATCAGCCGATATGGTAAAAGGTTTGCATATATATTTTCTTTCGACTATAAGCTCAAAGATATTCAATATATATGTTGAAGAATTATTTTTTTATGTAGATAGTAAATTATTATGCATACTTGGTAGATTAATTAGTAAAATAAATATTTAACCGCTTCTTTACCTAAGCATGTACCTATAATATAAAATTGCAACATCATCGAATTTTTAGCCAAAAACGACGTATATCTTAGGAAGTACTTAACTAAGGATCTATCGAAAAATTTAAATCATCTAAAATCAACTGCCTTCATTTCCCAATCCCTTTGAGAAAAAGATTTTCCCCAGAAAAAATAAATTACTAAAAAAAATAAAAATGAATATGACACAAGTTCGTTGTGTAGCAAAGGTAACGTGAGTTTTCCCTTTCAAGAGATATGATGTATCAATTTTGATATCAAAAGATGTAATGAGTACCTGATTTTTGGATAAACCAGTCTGCCTAGACAACAAAAGCTTGTCTGCTTCACTTGGATACCTGAAACCAAAGCAGTTTGTAATCCCATATCATTACATTAATTAAATTCTTGCATGGGAGTGATAAACAGGATAAACAGGCTAACAGCCACAAGCAGAATAAGATTTATGTTTGAAACCACAAATAATTAAGTGGTTCTGCCAGAAAAGTACGAGTTTATGTGTGTATATGTTTGTAAGCTAGCATGCATATTAGTTTGGACTAGTAGTGGGCGTGAACATCTTTTCTAAAAGCTTATACTATTACAACGGGAACAATTTTAAAAAATATATACTCGCCAAGCATTCTCGTGTGTAAGACTAAATCCATCAAATGAGATCCAAATATGTTTTATAACATGCAGAATAAGTTTGTCTAAAAGTTTAAATAATTAGAAACACAAAAAATTTAAATGTCCCTCAACAAGAGTGTGTGTGTGTGTGAGAGAGAGAGAGAGAGGGGGGTAGAGAGAGAGTACGGATGGAGAAAATGCTCGAAAAGCCAGGCTCTCAAAATGTTAACAGAACGGTCAGGCAATCCTCTTTGGGGCCTCCAGGCTTCAGAATCCAGCATTCCCATGTGGTGAAGGGCTTTTTGCTGCCTAAAATTTTGCTCTAGCAGCTTAAGCTTTGGGGTCTCTCCCTTTGTCAACCCAGTACTAATTGTAACATCATTTTCCCCAAGAATCTCACAAGTCTGCTTAAGCTGTGCAATTATTGCATCCTTTGTACACCGGAAATGCCGAGACATTGCCTTCTGTGCTAGTACTGTGTATGGAGCTGCTGCCCCATTTCCAATTACCAAGTCGAAGGAATTCACCATTGCCTGCATTTGTTCACAGTATCGCGAGTATCTTCCATCTACCTGTTCCCACAAATAAGCAAAAATATATCATATTAGTTGATCCATGCTTCGTGCATAAGCATAAGTAATTATGTATGCTAAACACGCTCAATCATGTGCATTCTCTCTCCAGCACTATGAGTGAATTCAAGATTTGTATACTATGATATTATATCGAACTATCTTATCTAAAAAGTTCAACACTTATTACATTGGGAAACTACAAATAGCATATTTACCAAGTAGTATGCAAAAGGTCTAATGATTAAGTTCAAGGAACATGACCAGCACAAAGTCAAGATTTAATTAAGAACATTAATTTCTGCAATGTACTATACTTTTCCGGCAAAAGAAGGTAGAAATAAAGTTGAGACATTACTGCTTTGTATTCACTAATTTATTAATATACCAAATCTTTAAAGCAAACATTAGGAATCTGTGAAGAGGAAATGTGAAAATATAATTAATTAATTGCTTGAACATAATGCAGATGAAGGATGATTTCTTTAAGTTCCCAAATAGTACTGTTAGTACAGCTGTTTTATGACGGCCATTTCTTCCTTTAACCAAAGCCTGCCACTCTAAACTCTTTCATTATTGGAGTATTTGATGTCTTCTAGCTTCCAATGATTCACCACCATGCATTATTTAAAACAATTGAAGATTAAAAAAGGTTTAAAAGATAATGGTCCCAAGTTGATCAGAAGGGGGAAAAATTTCTTAGGCAGAAGAATTTGTTAATTAAGGATGTTCTTTTCCTTAGCAGCCTTATAGTAGATTCCAAATACAACCTCTACAGGAGGCATGTCTTTCTTCAAACGACATGTACCCTTATCAGCAGTCTGTCAGCATAATCATGGCTGAGAATAATTAATGACCATATTATACTAGATAGTCGGTGAAGGAATGAAAAATTTGTACTCAGTTTGGTGGGATATTCATATCATTAGCTGGCTTCATATTGATTACTAAAACAAACAGAAAAATTAATATAATTCTTATGTATCATGTTTGTTGAGGAGAATTCAAAAAAAGATGCACCGAATTCTTCGCCTATAATACAATAGACATAATTTCTTCCTACTGTGATTTGGCGGGCTGTGATTGCAGAGAGAGAGAGAGAGAGAGAGAGTTACATGCCTCATCAAGCATTGATAATAGCTTAACTTTTTTCCTCTGATAGTCGGCCCTTTCTGCTTGAGATAAAGGGTGACGGTCTTTTGAGGATGAGGCCCCAGCACCGCCCCCGCCGCCACCATTCAGAGTATTAGGGTTTCTGTCTTGCTTTTTCACTTTTTGATTCTTGAATTGCCCTCTCCCGACAGAGCAGAATTCTTCCAACAATTCTTGGGCAGATCTCAAATATTTAGAATTTTTCAAGCCATTTGTGACCATTGGAGAAGCTGTATATCCAAAATGAAATTGATCTTCCCGTGGCGGATAAGGCCCAAAATTCTTTGGACCATAGGGATTACTTGAGGAAGTCCCCATTCCTTGATTATGGAAGTAAAACTCACTATTTTCCATCCTCAAATCCTCGAGTTTGAAGGATTCCAAGTGCCTCAACGACGATAATGATAAAGAAAGTCCTTGTCCCTCCATGATGCTTCCAATTTTCGTGGTGGTATCATCTCCACCACCGCTACTAGATAACCAAGTAGATTGAGGTGGAGGGTCCATATTAACCGAGGGAAATCCTTGAAGAGAAAAGTCTGATGGAAGTAACTTCTGGATTGAAGAAGATATAGGAGGAGAAGATGCTTTAACATATGGAACCATAAAAGGAAGCTGCATTCGAAATTGATGAAAATCACTTCATTAACTGGTGTATATTTTTTTATTAAAATTATTTGCTTGTTTTATGCTAAATAACACTGACCTCAGCCTCATGAACTTCTGCTGGAATTTGTTGTTTTTGCAGCCATCGGTTATAACTTGACTGGATCTGCATCTGATCATCCAAAATTTCATTAGCAGATTTTCGCCACGGCAAGTTTATGATCTCAGTCAGCATCCCTCCAGTATCATACACCGGTGGCTGCCCGGATAAGTCCACCTGCTCAAAACCTTGCACTCTAAACATTTCCTTTTCACCAGTCCAATCGCTTTGTTTGGCTGTCCCAGATCTTTCGTATGCATTTGAAATATTGTATATACCTTGTTGGAATCTTTGGGACATTGATTTTCCAAGAATTAAGATTTTTTTAGTAAGAAGCTCAGGAATTATTTGCCTTTCGAGTTTGCTTATCGCTTTCAGATTGAACAACAGGAGAAAAGTTTGCAAAAAATCACTTCTATGGAAAATTATCCAGCATGACCTTGTTTGTGACAATTCCTTGCTTTAAAACCTGCTTATTATACACAGAAACAGCAAAATATTTACTAAAATCCAACATATATGAACAACATGAGTGGTAATAGATTAAAAAAATAGAGAGAATGAAGATTCTATATCTATTCATTCCACTCTAAAACTACAGTGGACTGTATCACTTATTCTTAATTCCTTCTGTCTTCTTTTCACAACTATACCGTCAAATTTGAGGGTTTTTTCATCCATAAGTACCTTAAAGAAGCAAGATTGGATTTGATTGAATCGAATCCCTCAGAACCATCATTTTCTCTGTGTGTGATAGAGAAGTTTTCTTGCTGTAATATATTGATCTGTATGCTTGTGTGTCTGGTTTCAAAATTGGTTCATGGAATCTTTGGGACAGTTTTTTCGATCAGACAGCAAGAAGCAGCCAGGAGATAGGATAATGAAAGGAGATGAGGAAAGGTCACCCTCCTTCTTGTTCACTCCCTCACTTCACTTTCACTCTACTTTCTGTATAATTTAAATTTAATATTCCAACTTATCAGCTTTTGAATTTAATCAAATTAACTAAAGAAAAGTTAAGGTATTGAAAGTAAAGGATTGATGTAGACTATATGTAAATAAATAAATTGTTTCTTTTTTCAATAGTTTAAGCTCTTAAATGTAGTTGTTGGATGTGTTATCTCAACATATCGAAGTCTCAAGTTAAAGTCATTGGGTATGTACATGTCATTTACTGAAAAAATAAATTAAACTTATTTTCCCTCTCTAAGAGATTAAAATTTCTAGACGAGTGTTCAACATAATAATTGAAACTATGTATATATCTATTCAAATAGTCATATCTGTGTCAAACCAAACTTTACCAGCAAGTGCACATGACCCATGTTAACTTCTTTAGACTTTAATTAATGACATAATAATTGGCCTTCATAGGTTTCAGCATGTCAAAGAATTTTGACAGGTTTAACTCAAATTACAATGCATTATTGTTGGTGAAAAGATTCAAAAGAATCTTACTAAAGTTGATCACAGATTATTAATGTTCAGAGAAAAGAATTTTACTAGGTAAATCATGGTGACAAATAAAAGCTGTTTCTAACCAGATGAGCTTTAATTCATACCAAAGTATATTTAATGGCTTGTGTACAAAACCATGAAAATATCCAACTCTTTGCAGCATGGATATCCATGTCTTGAGTATGGAAGCAATCATTTTGCCCTTTTAAGTGAGCATAGTAAAATGTAGAAACTGACACTGTTCTATTGATGAATAGTATAGACAAGGATTCAATCTCAAAGATAAATGAAAATATTTACCAAATTATTCAACTGACAAGGATCATCAATTAATTGTGCAATGCTTTAGATTTTTTTTTTTTTTTTTAAGATTTCAATATGTTACTATTCATTATTGTCCTCTATATGAATAAAAAATACTTGTGTTCATAGAAAAGGTGATTTTTAATTAAAGTGGTGAGTCATTACCGCGACATATTATTATTTTGATTTTCTTTCAAAGAAGGAAGTGCATTTCAATATAATAATTCTTTCTGTACTTGGGATAATTAATCTCGACCTAATCTTAGTAGCTGTTCATTTAAGTCAACATCACTTGAATTGAATTATTTTGGCAAATATTTAAAGACCCTCTTTCAAGGGTTGAGATGAAAAGGATTTTTTTTTTTTTTTTTTAAAAAAACTTGTCGAAAGCAGAAATTATCAAGTATATATCTTTATTATAGAACAGCAACTTGACTATCTCAACCAAGTCGAATTCGTGTGAACTTCGTGGGAGTAAATATTTAAATGTTATTCTTTTTTATCTTCATATACATACGAAGTCATAAACAATTTAGAGTTACCAAATATTTCCTGACTCTTACTTTTAAGTCAATGATATTTCTCATTTGATCTGATCTCAATCAGTACCTCAATCCAGTGAACAAATTTTGCTGATATTTGTTTGTCATCTCAAAGTGGCCAAGCAAAATGGTACATGATAATTTCATCAAGGGAAAGGGACCACAATTGTGTGTTGTCGGGCATGTTATGAAATGGTATTTAATCCTCGGTTGATAATTATTAGTGGCCTGCCCATTAATTTCCTAGTGGGGGGACTACCAAAAAAGAGTTCAATACCTGCTAGTACATTTTGAGATTTTTACATCCATTATTTATTATTTACATGTAATCATGTGTGATAGGGTTCTTGGGGGGACATATAACAAAAAGTATAGTTCCAAAAAATACAAAATTATTTGTTCAGTTCATTTTTAGGGGAAGAATTAGGTTCCTTTCATTAACAAAGCTCGTTGTGGACCACAAATTAAAAACAAAAAAAAGTTGGTATACAATCAATCTAATTAAAAAGATGAGAGCGAGATCGAAAATAAGAAACAACCGTGTGGACCACCATATTCACCTAGCAACATATGCCACACTGTAAATCCGATAATAAATCCCTAAATTGAAAATTTGTTTATTATATTATTCAATTTTGTTTCGTTTTATTCATTAATGTATACAAAACATGTGGTGATGCGCGTGTTGGAACTTAATTTGTATGTTGCTATTAGCAAATTGACGTAGGGCTTGTTTATGAATCAAGTTGCAAAACGGTGAATATTACTATCAAATTATGCATTTGTTGAAGTCGCTGTTTTATCCTTGAAGTGTATAGCATTGTGCTTTATCAAAAAATAAATAACTAAATTAGAGCATGGGATGACATGACATACACATTAGCTTTCAAAATGACATCAAAACTAATCGACTGTATATTTAATTATACCGTTAAAAATTTAAATCGTCACAAATAATCTTACGCGTAAATCATATTACTTTTTTTTTTTTTTCCTTTTTATCTAAAACTACTTTATCTGGAAGATTTTTATAAGTTTTCATATAAGGGTGGTGGAAAAAAAATATAAATAAATAAATAAATAAATATATTATGAAATGAATTAAAAATATGTTTTTCATATTTAAATGAAGATAAACGTAATGCCAAATTTTTTTGTTCAACAAATAGTACGAATGACAGAATTATCGTATATACAAAAAATATTTTTTCAATTATAACCTATGAAATGTCACCTGTCAATTGAACTGTCAAGATTATAGCTTGGGCCTACGATTTTGCCAATAATTGCCAGACCCGGCCCACCAAAAGGGTCCTAAACTCTCATTCTGCTTAGAATATTTTACAGTCTTGCAATGAAAATATTTGAATACAGCAAAAGTCCCAACTTGCAATGTTTATCTTATTTAATTTTCACACTTCTTTGTAAGTCATATTCTTGGAGAAGTACCTTAATGGAGATCTCTCTTAGTTTCATAAAGTTTTTAATAATAATGAGAAGTTACTATTGCATGTTTCTCTACTAGATTTGAGCAAATAATAACTTGCAAAGGGTTTGAAAAATTCGCAACTAAATTAATTTGGTCTGTGTCAATTTGAAGTATAAAGCATAAATAAAAAAATAAAGTAAGATCTGTCGTGATATTTTTATCCTCGAGTCAAACTCTAAAAGTTGATCTCTGAGATCGTATTGCATTTAGTTTTTTTCCTTTATAAAGGCTTTCAAAACATATGCACATGGATACGAAAATAATGGAAACATTTTTTTGTAATTTTTTAACTAAATTGTCATGAGGTGTAGAGTCATCCTCTTCAATGCTTTACACAACTATTTTCGTAAAATGGTTGTGCATTGAACCAATTTTGACAAGATTTGTGCGTAAAAAATTAAATGATTTTCCTTTCAAAATATGAAATTGATAAAAAAAAAGGTTGAAAGATTGGGTTAGGCAAAGTTTCACCCCCGCCCTTCGCTTGTATCTCTAGAGTGAGAAAATTAACATTCACGAAATTATGTTAAAATGAAGAAATGTGTAAATAGAACTAAGGATGCGAATTGAAAAGTCCGATTTTAAAGGTTGGGGAGGAATTTGTTAGAGGCGCTACAGGTTAAGGGATGGTTAATTAAGCGAATGGTCTTTGAAATTTTAAGTAATTACGTAAATGTTCACTAAAGTTATTTTTTTATGATAATAATTCCTAAAGTTTTCAAGTAGTGCACTAACAATCACTTGGTAAAAAACCAAACATTAAATCTTACATAGCACCATTAGGCATAGCGCCAAATAGCATTATGTATTTCGCCAATTCAGCATAATCGTTGTCAAACAGAAATGTGAGCTTACTATACAATATAAGTCCAAAAATCGAGCTAAAATTAAAATCATAATATATTTTTTTCTGAATGTGTTTAATTCTCAATTTTTCTAACTTGACGTAATAATTAAAGTCATTTAATGACATATTGGCACTTTATGATTCCATGTATGATTTATAAAAAATAAAATAAAATTACGAGATCATTAGTATAACATACAAGTTTGAGTGTTTATTACCATAAAAATAACTTTAATAATCATTGGTTTAATTACTTGAACATCATTATTATTACCCAGTAGGGAACTCATTTTACTTATTTTCCATTACACGTGCTCATTACACAACTTTTACCACTACATCATTATATTTTATTATCACTAAACTAACATTTTAATATTTCTAAACAATTAAATAACATTACATAGCCTAACTGTGTTAATTACATCAATTAAGTGGTAGTAAATAATTGGACATATTAAATTAAAAAATATGAGTCTCGTTTAATATGTCAAATCAATTAGCTCGCTACATAACATTAATCTAAACAATTCTCTTCTCCTATAGTGGTAGTAAGATTTTCACTCATGACAGGAAATTAACTTTGTTATAATTTCGTATTTGGTAGTTTTTTTTTTTTTATTCACTTCAAAAGCAATTAATTCGAAGAGGCTGAAAGTATATATGATCGCACTACTGCATCTATTTGTACAATTGGCCCAAATTCTTGACACATGTTTATCAAAAATCAACACAAGTAGCACTAATTCGGGTCGAAGATAAATTATAGCACTCATTTTTTAAAGGTGATTATATTGCTTCTCTTTGTTACACCACAATTTTATATTGGTATAATATCTTTTTATAAAGAGTATTATATTTTTATTGCATGAAAAATTCACAACATTTACTCATTGTCACAATTCTATTCTCAAAAATTGTTAAGTATGACCCAAATTCTTATTGGGATTAGGATTGGATTGGTAAATTAATAAAAGGAACAAGAGTCTTCTTGATTTAAAAGTCCGATTGAAAAATGGATCAAAATTCATTAATGATTGAAAATTTGATTAGTAAAAGGATTTTCGATAATTGAAGACTTGGTTTTGGAGTTTTGGTGGAGAAAAGGCCACTGTAATCTCGCTAACTGGCCACTAGCTTTGATACTCGAGCATCGAAGGAGAATCAAGAGCGGAGCTGCCGCTTGGCTAGCGCTTCAACGTTAGTGTTATCCGAACGAGAATCCTTTTTCGATTTACTTGTTTCTTGAGTTGTATTTCATCAAAAACACTTGTAATGAGTTCATATATATGAACTCATTACAAGTGTATATATAGAGTAATGATCTTCTAAGCACGATACTTAGTTTATGCTAAATATCGTGCTTATGTGATACACTACATTAGTAGGTAATTTGTTTGCCACCTAAACAAAGTGCTTAGCATAAATTAAGCAATGTAATTAGTTTATACTATGCATTATGTTTAGGTGACAAATTACATTAGTTGGTAATTTGTTTGTCACCTCAACACGGTGCTTAGCATAAACTAAGCACCGTGCTTAAGAGATCAAATTCATATATATATATTCTACGTGGTGTTTGCTCTTCAAAAGAATTAAAATTGTAATAATTAGATATTGTTTTCTATATTAGAAATTTGAGAGAATTGTTAATATTTAAATCGGTAGTATCAAATCTTGTAAAATAGTTTTTATTTTTGGAATATGAAATTTATCTTCTTCCACATAAATCTTGTATTCTTGTGTGATGTATTATTTTTCACATTGCTCTTATTTTCCCATCTCTATTATTTGGCTAAGTTCTCAACGAATTGGTATCACAATGATTCTGGTATTTTGTTTGTTTCCAACAATTGATATTAGAGCCAATGTTCTTTTGACGGTTTCTTGAAAAGTCCAAATTGGTTATTAAAGCGATTTGCACAAGGTAGATTGTTTCAAGAATAACAATTATGAAACTTGATATTCCGCTTTTGGATCACGACAGTAGATTTTCTTTGTGACAAATCAAGATGCGAGCAGTTCTTGCTCAATTGGATCTGGATGATGCTTTGTTGGGGGTGCGCAACTATGACTGCAAAGGAGAAGCAATGCAAGAATCAAAAAGCCTTATCACATATACATCTTTATCTTTNAATTCTCTTCTCCTATAGTGGTAGTAAGATTTTCACTCATGACAGGAAATTAACTTTGTTATAATTTCGTATTTGGTAGGTTTTTTTTTTTTATTCACTTCAAAAGCAATTAATTCGAAGAGGCTGAAAGTATATATGATCGCACTACTGCATCTATTTGTACAATTGGCCCAAATTCTTGACACATGTTTATAAAAAATCAACACAAGTAGCACTAATTCGGGTCGAAGATAAATTATAGCACTAATTTTTTAAAGGTGATTATATTGCTTTTCTTTGTTACACCACAATTTTATATTGGTATAATATCTTTTTATAAAGAGTATTATATTTTTTTTGTATGACAAAAAACTTGATCAAAAAGTTATACTTAAAGAAACGCTTGTATTCTCATCTCTTGACAGAAGGTGAATTTTTGGAAGATCTATCGGTGTTCAAGGAAATCATCACTAATTTGGAGACTATGAAGGTCAAGCACAATGAAGAGGATTTAGGGTTGATATTGTTATATTCGTCGCCACATTCATATGTGACTTTTAGAGAAATTATTCTCTATAGTTAGGATACCCTCATTATTGACGAGGTATATGATAAGCTTTATTCTAAGGAGAAGATAAAGTGTCTGGTCATCAGATCTAAAGCCCAGACAGAAGGTCTTGTTATTTGTAAAAGAAAGACGGGTTGTCATGAAAGGGGCAGAGCCAAAGATAGCAACAGCGATAAAGTCTGTTGATATTGCAATAACAAGGACACATGAAGAAGGATCGCTATGAGTGATGGAACATGAATAAGTTTGCCACTACAGATCAGAAGGGACAACTAAGAAATTTCGATGATGCTAGTCTTATAGAAGAAGACTACACTGATGGAGATCTTTTGGTGATTTTTATGATGGCTCCAAATTTGACGAGGATTGGATTCTTGATACGACTTACACTTTTCATATGTATTCTAACATGAATTAGTTTTCTTCATATGAAACAATTACAAAAGGTTCTGTGGTGATGTAAAATAATGAGCCTTGTAGAATAGCTGGTATTAATAAGGTCAGAATAAAGATGTTTGATGAGATGATCAGGACACTTGGTATAGTGAGACATGTTCCAGGCTTAAACAGAAATATTATCTCTTAATTCAAAAGGGCACAAATATACCCGTGGAGGTAAAGTTCTAAAAGTTAGCATGAGTGCCATGGTAGTGTTGAGGGTTTAGATAAAGTCCCGATTATATGTTTTAGAGGTTCAACGGTCACTATGGAAACAGCTACAACTTATAGTTTGATAAGTAGAAACTCAAGTAGAGTTAGTTGTGATTAGGTTGCTCATGGTGATTTGAGCAATGATATTAGTGGAGCAAGTTGTGATCATGTTGCTCATGGTAATTCAAGTAAGTTCGACAACTAAGGTAGAGTTGGTAGTGAATCGAATAATTCAAGCAGATTTGGCGCGCAAGGTAGTTTTGTTGGTCAGCGTGGCTTAATTTTGCTCACAGTTGCTGAGTATGTCCGGAAGGGCAAGGGAACGAGATGAATGACTTGAAGAGTGAAGAATAATTCATCGCATTTGAATTTGTATCAAGGTGGAGGTTGTTAGAGTATGACCCAAATTCCTATTGGGATTAGGATAGTGTTGGTAAATTGATAAAAGGACACAAAAGTCTTCTTAGTTTGGAAGTTCGATTGAAAAATGGATAAAAGTTCATCAATAATTGAAAGTTTGATTGGTAAAAGGATTTTGGATAATTGAAGACTTGATTTTGGAGTTTTGGTGGAGAAAGGGACGTCGTAATCTCGCTAGCTGACCACTATCTTTGGCACTAAAACATTGGGGGTGAAAAAAAAAACAAAGAGCTAGCGCCAGCGTTTCACTCGAGTGGCAGTGTTATTCGGACGGTAATCATTTTTTTGTTCTGACTCATTTTCTTGAGTTGTATTTTATCCAAAATACTTGTAATGAGTTCCTATATATACTCCAAGTGGTGCATGCTCTTTAAAAGACTCAACATTATAACAATTACATCATTATTGTATACATTAAAAATTTGAAAGAATTGTTTAGATTTAAATTGAGAGTATCAAATTTTGTAAAATAATTTTAATATATTGGTCTATGAAATTCTCTTTTAATTTCACATAAATCTTTTGTTCTTGTGTGATCCATTATTTTTCATATTGTTCTTATTTTTTTCGTCTTTATTATTTGGTTGGTTCTCAACAAATTGGTATCAAAACGATTTTAGTATATTGTTTGCTTCCAACAAAAATAATGAAGTTCTTTTCTTTTTTTCATGTCATGTATTTTTGGCATAATAGACGCGTATTATTGATGATATTATTTTCACAACTTGATAGATATTTCATTAGCCAAGTCATTTCGATGGAAAGTGAAGCAAATATTTGTTGATTTTTGATTCGCCAATTAATTTTTCATTGACTTTTGTTTAATGATTTTTAACTTTGAAAATTGCTTATACTATCTTCGTATCATTGGGTTATCCTAGCCAAAATTCATTTCTCTTTTTATAAAATCCCTACGTTGGTCCTCAATCTTTTGAGTTGCAAGTTAGTTCTTAAACCATTTTTTAGTGTTTCGTTGTTAGTCTCATACTAGTAATTTAATGATATTTTCTATTAAAATGATGTGTGTAATGCACGTGTGTGCATGTTTTCATGCATGACGGCGAGTCGAGGGGTGGGATGCTCTTGTTCTTTTATTTATGGGATAATTAAGCTAAATATCCCATTGCATGTAAAAATTTAAGGTCTCGTTTGGCAAAATTTATAAATGATCAAACATTTATGTCAATTACACATTTCAATGGATATACAAGTAATATCCACCACTCAATTTCATCTATTTATAAATTGAATAATTCTACATAAGGAGTTATAGATATGTATATGTAGTACAACCGTTATAATTAAATCGTGTACAAATTCTTCTCAAACAAGGCTAAAGTACTTATTGCATATTATGATTTACTTGCACTAATCTAAACTTCTTGAAAAATACTTATTTTCGTTCGTATAAACCCTAAAGCTAATTATCATATTCTTAGCACCAAAACCACCATCACTATCGCCTTTGTCATATCCACCACAACCCCCACACCTACAACCGCCATATAAATTTGTTTTTGCAAAAGAAAAATTTTTTGATCTAAATTTTCTTTCATTTTCTCTGGGCACGGGAACCCTCCTAAATCCTTCCCTGATAGCGATCACCACCACCATCACGACCTCCTCTACTAGCATTTTGTGACCACTACAATGTCGTGCCCAACAAATTATTTCCTTGTCGTTGTTTTCTAATGTTGGACAGTTCCAGTGCGTATATTAGATCTAATATCTGCTGCAGTGATTCGCAAATTATCATTATTTTCATTTTTCATTTTAGCTTGATGAAGTCTTTGTTGCAGATGAATTTTGTTAAACACTGTTCATTTTTTATATGACAATTTTTTGTGCAATTCATTGAAGCATTGGAGATGTTCTTACAATCTATAATTACATATCATTAATCTCCGACGGAGAAAAGAAAAAAAAAAAAAAAGGAAAAAACTTCTATTCATATTATGCAACCCCCTTCAATTTTAATCCTTGGTTTGCCATCTTCATCTATCGAACAAAATCCAGACAAAAAAAAAAAACAAATATGTGAACATTTGATTAATCTACTGAACGAAGTTAGATGTTGATATAATGGTGCGTTTGATTGCAAGCATAGAATTTACATGAAAAGAAAATAAATTTTAGACAATTCAGTTATTCATAATTTATTTGTATAGAAATTATTAATTAAATGTGTTTGATATATTTATTTTCCAACTTATAAAAATATTGTACTTGTCCATTTTTATTGGTGAGTAGACGAGAGAGAGAGAGAGAGTGTGTGTGTGTGTGTGTGTGTGTGTGAATTACCTGAAAAATAAAAATCACCACTGCTTAAAAAAAACGTTTTCTTTATTTTTTTAGGAAAATATGATCACGTGATCAAAAGTTAAAAAATATTTTTCATGAAAAAAATTATCAATCAAACACCCCCAAAAAATAGAAATTTAGGTGAAAATGATATTTTTCATGAAAAATAAAGTCAATCAAACACGCTCTAAATGTTAGGGCAGAAGAAAGCAAATGTAAGAATGGCGTTTTCTAAATTTGAATATCCACCTTAAAATTTACTTCTAGTTCCTGTTGACCTATGATTCAATATATCTCAACTTGTTTTGATTATAACAAATAATGGTGCGTTTGATTGCAAGCAGGGAATTTGCATGAAAGAAAATAAATTTTAGACAATTCAATTGTTCAGAATTTATTTGTATAGAAAATATTAATTAAATGTGTTTGATTGATTTATTTTTCAACCTAAAAAAAATATTTTACTTGTCCATTTTTATTGATGGGTAAACAAGAGAGGTAATTGATGTGTAAGTGTGTGTGTGTGTGTGTGTGTGTGTGAGTGAGAGAGAGGGAATTACCTGAAAAATAAAAATCATCACTGCTTAAAGAAAACATTTTTCTTATTTTTGAGGAAAATATGATCACGTGACCAAAAGTTAAAAAATATTTTTCGTGGAAAAAATTATCAATCAAACACTCCCAAAAAGTAGAAATTTACGTGGAAAATGACATTTTTCATGAAAAATAAAGTCAATCAAACACGCTCTAAGTGTTAGGGCAGAAGAAAGCAAATGTAAGAACGACGTTTTCTAAATTTGAATCCACCTTAAAATTTACTTCTAGTTCCATCTCTAATAACACAATGTCCAAGCCACCACATGATTGACTTGATTGTGGGGGATTACTGGTTTGTTTGAGCCTCATTTTTTAGGAACATTTTATGATTATGATTTTTTGGAGAATGTATTGTTAAAAAATAGAGAAATTTTAGATTTACATATAAAATTATTTTATTAAGAGAATGTGTGCTATGAAAAGAATTTGAAAAAAAAAAAAGAGTTTTCAAAAAATGACTCTTAGTGTGCACGTTCAAGGGTAATGGTGATTACACATAAAAATCGCGAAATCGCAAATTGAATCAAACTAATTGGTTTGAAACAATTGGTTCAGATCCACATGAAACTGCGATTTTTTCTCTCAAACCGAACCAAACTGTTTCAAAATGATTTGGTTTAGGTTTTGATTTCAAAAACTGCACAAAATCGAACCAAACCAAACCATTTTTATTTTTTAATTAAAATTAAATTATTGAATTATAAATTTTATAGTTTTCACTTTTCAGAAAAATACTAATTTAGCAATACAAATTATAACTAACCCATTGAAATAATCATATAAAACAAATTATGTTCATCATTATCGGTGTTCTAAAAAACGTAAAGCGTGACAAAGCGCAGANTATAAATTTTACAATTTTTACTTTAAACAAAAATACTAATTTAACAATATAAATTACAACTAGTCCACTGAAATAATCATTTAAAGTAAATTATGTTCTAATTCAATATCTAAACTATTACCCTCAAATCATATGAAATTAAAAAAAAAAAAAAACACATATTTCGACAATTCAAATCATAATTCAATAAAACTGCGGCAGCAAATCACATTCAAAACTTCAGAAGACCTAACCTAAATTTTCATTTCTCAAACATTTGCCGTTTGCCTACCACTGCTAAAAAAAATGAGATTCTCAATTGTCAATACCAATCGCCAGTCGCCTTTTGCCCATTAATCTACTAATTTTGTCCAAGTCGCCTCTTTCTCTCTTGGTAAATCTCAAGTTTTCATTCAAGCTATTTTCTCCGTTGTTCTTTCTTTTATTTGTTATTTTTGAACATATTATGCACTTGTGGGTTATGTTTTAAATAAAAAATGAGAGTTTGTGTGTCGATATAATTTAATAAACTTGTTTGTGGTTTGAAAAGAACGAAGGACAATCGTATTGACTGTGTGAAAATGTTAAAGTTCCCAAGTACTACCATATTCTTCTTTCTTAAAGTAGTTAGAGAATGAAATTCATCAATTCTCGATAAGCCTAGACCCTACCAATCTTTATACATTTAAACATATCATGCCCGCCTCTATTTTCCATCTTACTAATAAGACAAAATGAGTTTTAACCAAACTATTATAGCAAAATGTAACTCTGCCTTTATCAACCACCCTGTGACAATATGAAAGCAAACAAGAAAAAGTAAATAAAAATAAAGAAAAATGTATTCGTGTCATTAATTAACATCTTTTAGCAACCAAACTTTTAAAATAAGTTATTCACAAATTTAATGAAAAATATGAATGTAACTTAATATTTAACATTATTAATTCTCGTTTAACTTATATGTTAATTTGTTTTAAATATATTACTAAAATATCGATAGGTAAACCGCATATTAAAATCGAAACAAATCGCAAATAATGGTTTGATTTGAAAAATAAAATAGTTTGATTTGATTTGAAAAAAAATTTCAAATCGTCTGAAATAGTTTGAGTTGAAAATATGGTACAAACCATCCAAATCAAATCGTGTTCATCCCTAATGGTTACGGATACGTGAGTTATTGCTCGACTAAGTGGACAAAATGACAATAGATATTTATGTCTTATCAAAAATTACAGAAACCTTCTAAACAAAAATAATAATTATACTACCCTTATCATTTGGAACAATCTTTTTTTTTCCTTATTTTTTTTTACTTAATTTTAATTTAGTTACAAAAATTAACTTTTAACTTGGAGAAAGTTCTTTACTTTATTTTTTATGAAAAATGGTTACAACTCAATTATAATTTTTTCCAATTTTTCTTTCTTATTTAACAAACTAATTAAAAAGGTTGGCTACAGAATGAAAAGAAAATTAATCCAAAATTTTGAACTCGATGCTTATTTTATTATTTCTTTGGTATTATTAATTTCTTACACTTCATATATTAGAAATGTAAGGTTAAAAAAAAAAAAAATTAAAACAAAGAACAAAAAAGGAAGAGCAAAAAAATAATAATTCGTATGTCACAAATGAACCAATTCGATTAATTTATAATTATACTTTTCCTTAAGGAATGAGAAAAAAAGAGTAAAGGAATATAATTTTAATACGTTTCAATAATAATTTTAAATTGCACAAATAAATAGAACCATCTTTGATATTGCATCTTAAGAAATTTACCCAAAGCTAACTTAACTTTTTAAGTTTTAACAATTAGGAATTAAAAAAAATCTACTATGATTGACTATCGTAATCATTGACAAAACACAATAAATGAGAATAATTAAACTAGTCTTTTCTATATCTATATATGATCCATTGGCAACGTTACACTAATGAAAACACAATAAATGAGATTATAATTAAACTTTATTTCTAAAAGCAGATTCCATTGATTCAAAACTTCTATTCACTTTTCACGACACGTTTTATTGGATCCATCAACTATAATCTTAATAAACTTTGTCAAATCGAGGCTGAAAAGGACGATAGAACCTAGCCCTTGTTTGGACTCCATTTTAATGAGGTTTTGAGAAAATTATATTTTGAAATAGTTATTTTTTTGAGAATGTGTTGTTAAATCGTAAGAAAAAAATTTGAGTTTACGTATAATATTATTTTATTAAAAATATTTGAGTAAAAATGAATTTTGAAAAAATATATTTTTAGTTTGACGAAGTCCAAACAAGAGCCTAATTGCCCAGGTATGCTCGGAGTACTTGTTTTCTTGTTCTCTTTATTTGTGATTTGCCGGGGTATGCCCGATGTATTTGTATATGGTTTTCATCAATACTATTAATTTTTTACCGACCAAAAAAAAAAAAAAAGTTGGCATGCCTCGACTAGACTAGACTAGACTATACTATACTAGACTAGACTCGATTGATCAATGTACAAGCGCGCCGAACAGTTTCAAACCTGAGCAACCCACTTTACCTTTACAGCCGGTAGCCCCCTCCTTCGCTATAGCCAAAAAAGTGGCGTGTCTTTTTGTGAAAAGAAAAAAGTGGACCCACGTGACATATATATGACACCTCCACCAACTATTCCCTTCAAATGTCGAAACCCATGAGTTTGATATTTCTTAGTCAAATCCTTTGGGTTTTAATTGATTTAAACCAAATTAATTTTGCCAATATTTGACTTTGAAAATTCTTGCCTATAAATTAAAGTCTTTATCATCGTTCATACTATGTATCGATTTCACACCTGATTTTTTGGTGGGCTGATTTTAATAATAGAGGTTGGGCGATGATTATTATCTTGAGAAGTTTTATTTTCCCTTTTTGAGATTCTTTATTTTTTTTTTCTTTTCAATTGAAAGAAAGATTCTGGGTATTATTTATTTTCCCCTATTTGGAAAAGTTTTCTTTTTCTTTTAAAGATTCTTTCTCTGTTTTGAAAGAATTAAAAAGGAGGTGGCCGGTTCAGAATATATTTTAATTGTTCTGGATGATGTTGCTTTTGTGCTAAATTTGCTTCTTCTCGTTATTTGAGTGCTTTGCATACCACCATTCCTGTAGATTCTCGGGGACCGGATTAAGGTGAGTAACTCATTCAGCATATGATTTCTTTTATAATTGCGTAATCTGATAATATTGCTTGATTTTCTAGAATTAATAGACGTGTTGAGCTGGACGAATCTGGATTCTTTAATTTGTATTATCTTGCAATCACTTTGGCTGGTAATTAATAGACATTGCGGTGTAAGCAACTTAAGCAATTCGTTCTTGATGTTTGGTAGCTTGAGATATTTAGGTTCTCATAAATATTGATTGATTGGGGGTGATTTTGGGTTTTAATTCTATGTTTCGTATTGAAAGGATGGTCAGGTGTATTACATATGAATAAATATGCAAGTGATTGGTTGGAATTCAGATTGCATGATCATTGAACACATCTTTTGTTAAACATCACAACTATAATTTGCATTGCTAATTCAATATCATTAATTTTTGGAAAGCTATCTTATGTAATATTTCTGAGAAGGTTTTATATTCAAACATGTTCAAGTTGGTGGGTTGGAATTAAATGTACGTTTTACCATTATTTAAGAATAAAGAGACGTGAGTTCAAGATTCCCAGACAATTGCATTCACTCTGTGTACATTGGGATTCAATCTACCACAGTAGACTGATTAGTAGGTCTTCTGTTAGATGCCGAGAATGGGATTGGAGAAAAGAATCTCTTTTATTCAACTTGTAGAAAATTACATGTACACTTACTATAAATAGCTTACAACTGGGAATCAGTTATGGAAAGCCAGCTGAGATTGAACTAACTAACAACCTAACTAGCAAAATGGTTGATAACAGAATGTAAACTAACTACATACAAGAGCTAATACTCCCCCTCAAGATTTACTGTAAATATTCTTTACAGACATCTTGGCTCATAAAGGAAAAATAACCGAGGCATGAAGATGCTTAATGAAGACATTAGCGAATTGATATCGAGATCAAACATGAAGAAGTTTCACCACACCAGCTGCAACTTTGTCACGAATGAAGTGACAAACGATTTATATATGTTTAGTCCGCTCGTGAAAATTGGGATTAGAAGCAATTTGTATGGCAGCCTGATTGTTACAAAAAAGAACAGCAGAAGAGGCTACTTGTATCTGAAAGTCTTTCAACAACTGATTAATCGAAATAACTTCACTAATAGTGGCAGCAAGTGCTCTGTATTCTGCTTCAGCAGATGAACGAGATACGGTGGCTTGTCTCTCACTTTCCAAGAAATTAAAGAATCTCCAATGAAAATGCAAAAACCTGTTGTGGACTTGTTTGTGTCAGCACATAAACCCTAATCTCTATTAGAAAATGCTTGTAGTTTGATGGCTGGGACAGACTCTGAAAATGCTTCTAATGTGGAAGAAGATGAAGCCGAAAAGAATAGGCCTTGACCAGGGCTATTCTTCAAGTAACGGAGAAGATGATGCAGTGCTTTAAGGTGTGGCAATCTGGGTTGTGATAGGAATTGACTCAATTTGTGGAGAACATTAGTAATATCAGGACGAGAAATTGTCTAAGTAAAGTAGTCAATCAATTAGTTTTCTATAATGAGAAGTATCAGGAGAAAGATCCCCTTCATGCATACTGGGAGATACTTTTGAATCCATGGGAATATTAAGGGGTTTACAATCCTAGTAACTAGTATCCTCAAGAAGTTGTAAGGCATAATGCCTCTGAGATATCACTATATCTGAGTTGGAACGAGCAATCTCAATGCCTAAAAAATACTTTAAAGATCCCAGATCTTTCAACTTGAATTGGGAATGTAAGAATTCCTTTAAAAAATCAATAGCTTGTACATTTGGACCAGTTAGGACTATGTTATCAACATATACCAGTAATGCCACAAAATTATCTTCAGAACCTTTTGTGAATAATGAATAATCAGCTTTAGATTGATTGAAGCCAATATGAACAGGTGCTTGGGAAAATTTTGAATTCCATTGTCTTGATGCTTGCCTAAGTCCGTAGACGGACTTGTGTAATTTGTAAACCAATTCTCCCCCTGCTTGGTAGTTGTGAACTTCATATCCAAGGGGAAGATCCATATAAACTTCCTCAAATAAATCACCATTCAAAAAAACATTGTTAACATCTAGCTGGACAAAGTGCCAATTTTGACTAGCTGCAAGTGCCAACAAAACTTTAATAGTGGCTATTTTTGCCATCGAAGAAAAGGTGTCGAAATAATCGAGGCCTTCTTGTTGTGTAGCATTTTGCAACAAGACGTGCTTTATGCTTTTCAACTGAACCATCTTACCTGTACTTGATCTTATATATCCACCGACAGCCTACAATATGTTTTTCTTGTGGCAAAGTGACGACAAGTATTGTTAAGTTTCATAGCTTCTAACTTAAGTTTCAGTGATGCACATCATTGAGGATATTTGATAGCTTGATGGAAGAATTGTGGTTCGTATTGAGAAGAGACATTCAATACCAATTGCCTGTGGGATGGGGATAAGGCTGCATAAGATATGAAGTTCCCAATGTGATAAGGTGACTTAGTGGTGGAACTGGGATTATGATTGAACAAGTTATAGTGAAAATACTGGAGATAAATTGGAGGTTTAACGGTCCTTTGTAACTTTTCAATGTGAACAGCAGGTGTGATATCTAAGGGATGATCATCAGACTGATCATGTGTATCGCCATCAAGGGTAGCATCAATAGATTGTAATTTTGGGATAGATAATTCCGCCTGGTGAGTTTCACTAGATGGGACAGAAGTAGGTGTATGTTTAGAAGTATCGTTACAAGCATCTTGATGGGGATTTAATGAAGGAACATGTAAAACCAAATCAGGGAATTGACCAATAAGCTGATTCGCCTATACAACTATATGAAAAGGATAAATTTACTCATGAAAAACATCTCTTAATATGAATACTTGTTTGGAAACAACATCATATAATTTGTAGCCCTCGACTCCAGGTGGATAACCTAGAAAAATACACATTTTAGCTCGAACCTGGAATTTATTTCTATTGGTTTAATTAAAGTGGATGCAAAGGCCAAACATCCAAAGATTCTGAGATAGGAATAATCTGCAGATTTATTGTGTAAGACTTCATAAGGCGTTTTGTGTTTCAATAACTGAGAAGGGGTTCTATTAATTAGGAACGTGGCTGTTAAGACACATTATGTCAAGAACTTGATTGGAACGTGGGATTGAAAATATAGAGCCCTTGCCACATTTAGAAGATGTTGATGTTTGCGCTTCTCAACTGAGTTTTGCTGTGCTCTTTCAACATAGCTAAATTGATGCAATACTCCTTTTTCAACAAAATACTCAGTGAATGCAAGTTTTGGAGCGTTGTCTGATCTAAACACCTTTATTTTAGCATTAAACTGAGTTCCCACCATGTTAAAGAATTTAGGAACAACATTGGCTGCATCAGATTTGTGCCTTAGTAGGTAAACCCATGTGAATCTAGAGCAATCATCAACCAAGGTTAAAAAGTATTTATTTCCTGTGTATGAAGGAATGCGATAAGGTTCCCAAATGTCACAGTGTACAATGTCAAATGGAGAGCTCAAAAGATGGTTATTTGATTCAAATGATAACCTTATTTGTTTAGCAAGAGGGCAAATGTAGTAAGGAACACTCTTATTGAACTTATTAATATCACATTACGAATGAGTTTTCAAACTATCCAACCTTTTAAAAGAAAGGTGGCCAAATCTATTATGCTAAACATGAATGGAAACATTATTTATATAAGCATTTGAAACTGAATTTAGAACTTTTGTATCAAGTACATATAGTTCTTGTACTCGATCACCCCTGCCAGTCATCTTCTTGGTGTTGGCTTCCTGAATAATGAAATGATCAGAAAAGAAACTGATGGTAAGCTGCGAGTCATATGGTAGAGTACTGACAAATAACAAGTTGAACTTGAATTGTAGTACAAACAGAACATTTCGAAGTATAAGAGTTGAGCTTAATCTGACATCACCGTGTAGTCTCACTTGAATTTGTGTGTGATTTGGTAAAGTGAAAGTTGAATTGTCGATGACTCTCATTGCCATAGAGGCAGCAGCAATAGAACATACACGTCTAGTAGCTCTTGAGTCTACAATCCAAATTTCTTTGGATGAAAAGATAGGATGTACAGATACTGAAAAAGCATATACCTACAGTATATGAAGTGATGGAATTGTCATGGTCATCAGCTGTGCTTGAACCTGATGCCAAGTGAGTGGATAGCATAGACATTAGTTGTTGATACGGGTTGGAGCTTAAGTTCTAAACAAAACTTCCAAATCTTGGTTGCTGATTATGTTGTTTGTCTTCATTCTGAGAAAAAGAAGTTGAAATTTGATTAATAGAATTAGAACCAGAAGAATTTTGGAAGTTGTCCCTTTGTTTTGGTTTATAACCAGGTGGATATCCATGCAGCTTATGGCACTTATCAATGGAATGGCCATGGAAAATACAATGAGTGCAAAATGTTATCTCCTTCTTGCTATTTCCAGCATTTCCAATCCTTGAGCTATTGTTATGAGTTCCAGAATTACCAGCTCCTTTGTTGTTTTCAGCTTTAAAGGCAAAGGCTATAGGTGTACGTACCTTCCTTTGATGTTCCTCTTGAGATATCGAGGCAAACACTTTATTAATGTGAGGCATAGGATCCATGAGTAAGATTTGTCCTCTCACTTGGGAGAATGAATCATGTAGTCCCATAAGAAATGACAATATATGCTCAATTTGGTAGTGATTGTCAATTCTTTCACACCACCACAAATACACTTCCCACAGGTTCAAGGTCGATAGTTACTTAATTCTTCCCAAATAGTCTTGAGTTTAGTGAAATAGACATTGAGATCTTGAACAAGGTTCATCAACTTGCTACGTAATTGAAAAATACACGGTCTATTTTTCTGTTGAAATCTATCCTTCAGATCAATCCAGATTTCATAAGATGAAGTAGCATAGATCACACTAGCTAAAATTTCCTTTGATATCGAGTTCAAAATCCAAGAGATGACTGTGTTATTATTTCGAATCCAGAAATTAAGCAGATCAGAATTGGTACCTTTAGGTTTGGTTATGGATCCATCAATAAATCTAAGTTTATTTTTCACTGATAAAGCAATGGTCATTGCGCGGTTCCAGAAGGCGTAGTTACCTCCTATGAGTTGCTGAGAAACCAGGATTAAACCTGGATTATCAGAATGATGGAGGAAGTATGGACTTGAAGGTTCATCAATAGCTGATTTGTTCGAGGGTGATCTTGCATCAAAATCATCTACGGATTGTGATGCCTCCATTTGAAGTTCAAACCAGAAATCAGAACGGCTGAATTGGTAAGCTGGGTGACGAAGAACTGAGGAATCAATGAAGAAGAAGATGACTAAGAAGAACGTAGGAAGCTCTCTGCTCTGATACCATGTTAGATGCAGAAATGAAGAAATGAAGAAGAACGAGATTGGAGAAAAGAATCTCTTTTATTCAACTTGCTGAAAATCACGTGTACACTTGCTATAAATAGCTTACAACTAGGAACCAGTTATGGAAAGCCAGCTAGAGCCAGCTGAGATTGAAGTGACTAACCAACTAACAAACTAACTAACAAAACGGTTGATAACAGAATGTAAACTAACTATATACAAGAGCTAATATCTTCTTTATATCATTGTCTCATTTGGTTTCTATATAATTGTCTAGGATGATGTTCTATCTGATGAGTCATATTTTTGTCATCCTTAAATATTTATTCTGAATATGGACTGGTAGCAAGAACAATATTCTTTCAGTGACTTAATCTCAAAAAATGTTTTTGTTGATTTTAGATAATCTTAGCTGTGCAATGTGGTCGATTTTTTGGAGTGGATTAACCTGGTAACATATCTGCTGCACGAATAAATAAGACAAGCAACGAGTAGAAAAATTATGTATTTTTCTTTTCTCATCGTTGATTATTATGCAGTGAGAGAAGGAAAATCTGATAGTGAAACATACACATTGTAGTCAATAATAGATAGTAGAACCATTATCTTTTCATGTCTCCTGCTTCATTAAATTTTTATACAGGTAAAGGCTTCCTTGGCTACGAGTCAATAACAATTCTCAGAATGGGATGGCTTAGCAAAATTTTTAAAGGTTCAAACCATAAACTTTCAGAAGCCCGATATGGAACAGATACGGTGGGAAATTATCCATCAACTTCATGGGTAAGTTCTGTAACTTCTGTTGTTTGCATATTCAATATGTTTTTCAGAGAGCATTATCTCAATTTCTTTGAAGTCGAGGAGCATTCCTAAAATTCTGTTATAACGTGATTTCATAACCCCCCACTCATCCCTAACGAAAGAAAAACATTAGACAAGAAATTTCTAATTGTTTTTATTCGTTTTTCATCATCTTGGTGACTGATGTAAATTTATCTATGCTATGTTTGGTGGCTTCTTATTGGGTTAATATAAACATAACAAAATACTGCACATGCTTTTCTAAATGTTATATTATGTTCGGAATATACATGCTAACGTTTTGCTTATTTATTTCTTACACTGTCCTGAATTTTATTTTAAAACTTGGTGTTGAATTAGAGGAATTCCTAAGGTCTCAGCATTGCTTATTTATTTTACAATTTTCTTATTCTGCAGTGCAGGATTAGTTGTTATTGGGCTGTTAGTTGAAAAGGCTGAGGGTTGAAGATGAGACAGATTTCTTTTACTTCTTGTTTGTTTTGTTTGGAGACAAACATTTACCATTGCATAATTGGTTGCTTGTATATATATAATATTCCATTCTCCAGTTAATCAATTATTTTCTTTAGAAAGCTTATTCATTATTGGCCTTTCTATATATATAGGATACAACTTCAGAGATTGAAGACATAGATCGTGCTATTGCATTATCGCTTTCAGAAGAAGATCAGAAGGGGAAAACTGTGATTAGTAAGTACTATGGTGTTCTCCTTGCATAATAACAAAATGCAAATACTTTGCTCACATTGCGTCATTGTGTGCACGTGTCCTGAAGAAACCTTCACCAGGAACATATTTATGTTCATCTTTAACTAAACTACAAGATCTACGATGCAATTTTTTTTTTTTTACTTTTTTAACACATAATTGGGTATCAAATGAATATAGCTCTATTGGTCTTGACTATGATGCTCAAGTCTCAACCTTTCTGCAACTTGGAATTAAGTTTTGCTCTCTTTAATGATTCACTTAAAAATCATTTGCCTTGTATAATTTTGTACCAGTGTAATTTATATTTCTGTTATCATTTTTCTCTCCAAATGTGCGTTTGTCATTTTGTATTTTAAGTAGGCTATTTTCTAAACAGTAACTTCTTGTTGGGTAGATAGTGAGTACCAGTTGGAAGAAGATGAGCTACTTGCCAGAGCTCTTCAGGAGAGCTTGATTGTTGAGTCTCCACCTCAAAACGGAAATAGAAACAGCACTAGTGGAAGATATGGCAATGGTCCAATAGGAAATGAAAACTTTTACCAACCCATACCTTTTCCCTATTCAACTGGCTTCAGGTATGTAAACTTTTGATATTACAGGTTATAGCTATATTCAGTGATTATTTGTTCCAGGATCCTGATTGCTATGACCATCCTATACCATGTCATCCATGACCACGAGTTTGAATTCTGATTTCTGCTTTAGGGAACATGTATCAAACTCAAAATATGCATAGTTAATTTGGTTCTTGCTATGGCAAGACTTCTATTTGTCGTCACTTTCAGTTTTCTTCATTCTACAGTTTTAGATAAAAATGCACTCTGGTTTATAATTTGGACTTTGGCCAATATATTGTTTCACATCACATACTGACAAATTCAGAGATTGACTTGTATATGTCTCTGTAAATTAAAATAGTTAGATATTTACTGTTCCAAAAGGTCTATATCTCAATAATGTTGCTATATTTTGCTTGTGCACTGTAGGATTTGTGCTGGTTGTAACACTGAGATTGGTCAAGGGAGATTTTTGAGTTGTATGAGTGCAGTCTGGCATCCAGAATGTTTTAGATGCCATGCTTGCAAACATCCTATATATGATTATGAGGTAAAAAAGATTCTCTGTAGTCTGAGAGCACGTGGAATATTTTCTCTTTTCTTCTCTCTTTCTATTGTATGTATTAAAGTGTTTGCACGCACGGGCATGTGTGTATATGTGACACATACATATATGTTTGAGCTGGATATATTTAAATAGTTCCTTCATATGATTTTTAACTATCAACTACTTAGTGGTGTATGCTTGAAAATTATGCTATATAGCAAAATATCATTTGATTTTACAGCGATGGATACAAATAATGTAAGCAAGTGTAAACTCTAGGAGTCTAGGTTGTTACTGCTCATTAGAAATAGAAAGGCATCAATGGTTTCTTTTTTCATATTTTGATATCCATCTGCTGCAGTTTTCTATGTCGGGGAGCTACCCTTATCACAAAGCATGCTATAAAGATTCTTATCACCCTAAATGTGATGTCTGCAAACACTTTGTAAGTATCTCTCTTATGGAATGTTTTAGTTCCTTCTCTATCCTCTTGCATGATATATTGAGTTTGTTGTTGACTCTGTGTGGGAAGGGCCTAAATTTTCAGAAATTATGTGCCTTCCTATCTACGCATGATTTTAATGGCCATAAAATTTAGGAATTCTATAATTCCAATATGTTTGTGTTCCGGCTGAAGCATTTGGAAGCTAAAATGACTCGAGTGAACATGATAGTTGCCTAGGCTACAGTCAAAAGACAACATGCACCGGCAAAAAGTATTGCAATGATACATGCTTTTGCACATTTAGTTTATGGAGATAATTTATAAGGTTTTACTTAGTCTGTTACCGTTGAAATTAATTTTACGATTCAGGGGACGATAGTGCATTGGAATGTATCTTGCAGCGTGTCTTGCAAGATAAAAGATATTTTTTATTGGAATTTCTACCAGTAAATGAGAGAGTTATGTTTTAGACAAACAAAAAAATGTCATGTATTCAATTGTTATGAAGATACGCGAAGTTTTAACTTGTGGCTTTACCGATTTCTTAGAGCTTGCTTATGTAATAGTTCTTAATAGATATTGCCTTATATTGGAGATATTTTTATCTCTGATGTTCGGACTCTTTGAAATGGATGAAGTACCTGTGTCTACACGACATGGATATGAGTATGGGATATGTGTCGGTTCCTCCAAATTTTAGCCGGACATTTTGCCGTTTCTGCTTCTTCTTTTTTTTTATTCTTTCCATTTTCTTCTTTCACGTTTTTGCTCTTTGTAAACATAGCACTGCCACCGGAAGGGTGGAGGAAGGGGACGACACTAAGTTTTCCCTTCTTTTTCTTTTTTCTTTCCCTTTTTTTCTTTTTTTTCCTTCTTTCCCTCTTTGTATATGTTTTAGGGCTATCTTTGTATAAAATGAAAATGAGTTCCATATAGTGGCTACTTAGTGTCCACTAAGTCCAAATTGCAATTAAGTCCGTTATTTTTTATTTTATATAACATTTAGTAATTAATTTTCCATAATTGAAAACTAAACCCCAAAATTCTATTTTATTTTTCCTAAACTCCTTACTAAATACATATCCTTCATTGTGAATAATTAATTTTGGTCTATTCAAAATGACATCCTGGATTAGTAAAAAAATTGAAGTTTGAAAGACGTATCTATATACCCGTGTTTGAAATTTGGATTCTTCTTAGCCATGTTCCCATATCCTACATTTTAAAAAATAAAAGATTCGACAATTAGATACGTATCCGTACCTGATACCCGTACCGAGTCCGAGCATCATAGATTTAGGCTGCCGTTCTGAACTTTTTAAAATTAACACAAGTTCNTTTTACAATTTATCAAGTTACCTTTAACAATCAGTATCCTTCCAAGCGGGTACTTTGTAGGATGGTACAGAATACTGATGCTTTTGACAATTTACTTTAAATTACATTTACTGAAAGGGAAAGGATCAATAGCCAACACCAATTGTATTAGGAATATGGCTTAACCTGTTATTGTAGTATTTTTTTTCCTTTTAAATCATGCCTAGTTAAATTAGTATGGTTGTCAATACAAACTATTTGTGGGTTCTCCCTGATCATACTGATCATTTTCTGGCTTGTTTGACCTTTGATAAGTACATGCTGAACTTCTCTAACTATTTGAACACTTGGTCCTCTTGGATCTAATTTGATTCTTTGCAATGCTTTTAATTCTCTTTCCTTCCTCCAGATTCCAACAAATGCAGCTGGTCTTATTGAATACAGGGCACATCCCTTTTGGTCCCAGAAATACTGTCCTAGTCACGAGCATGATGGAACTCCTCGGTGCTGTAGCTGTGAGCGAATGGAGGTAACTTGGAGCTGAACCAGCTCAAATCTCTTCATTCTTGTCAATTGAAATCTGAATGGTTTTATGTTTGTACTCACTGTGAATTGGTCTGGATATTTTATTTGTTGAATGCAGCCAAGGGACACAAGATATGCTGCTCTTAATGATGGTCGGAAGCTCTGCTTGGAGTGCCTGGATTCTGCAGTTATGGATACCAATGGGTGTCAACCTCTTTATCTCGATATACAAGAATTCTATGAAGGGTTAAATATGAAAGTGAAACAACAAGTTCCATTACTTTTGGTTGAGAGGCAAGCACTAAATGAAGCCATGGATGGAGAGAGACATGTAAGAAAAAATTGTTAAAAGTTCAATCAAGAAAAGAAAGTAAAACTTATTTTGTTTTTCTATTATGAGTCATTTTTCCCCGAAGAAATATGATTATATTGGAGGCATTTACTGTTCACTTTTGGCCAGGGGCATCATCACATGCCTGAGACTCGAGGACTCTGTCTTTCTGAGGAACAAACTGTCAGTACGGTAAGGAACTTGGTTGCCATTTTTCATTTATTTAATCGTTTTCTTTTAAGAAAGTTCTGTTTTGAAATATCATTTACTTTTGAGTTTGAAGTTTGTTGTTCATTTGCCATTGAGATTACCAGATATTGAGGCGACCAAGGATGGGAGCCGGAAATCGAGTCATGGACATGAGAACGGAACCTTATAAATTAACACGCCGTTGTGAAGTGACTGCAATTCTCATTTTATATGGTCTTCCTAGGTATTTTACACGTCTTTTTATATAAGGCATTATTTTACATATATGTTAGTTTTGCATCACAATTCCATTGATTGATTGTAACACTTGCAGGCTACTGACAGGATCAATTTTGGCTCATGAGATGATGCATGCTTGGCTGCGACTTAATGGTGCAATATTACTTCCTTCTATAATTTATCTTAATGTCTCATTATTTATCTGGAGCTTGAAAAACCGGGTTATTCTTTCTGGCACTGTAGTCTAGTCTAATTTCAGAAAGTAGCTTATTTGAGAATAAAAAGATAGGTGTTTGAACTGAATTAACATCACGAACATAGAGAAGATTTTATATGTGGAGACACTGGCAAAAAAGAAAAAGGAATATGACTTTTATTACACAATCTTATTAATATTACCGGCATTGTGTTTGAAAGCCAGGTGTTTTTCCAGGTAGTACATTCTTATTAAGATGTGAAATCTATCCTTTTTTATTTTTACCTATAAACATTAAACAAACATAATTTGGAAAACTAGCAATATTTTGCCAATAGACCTTTATTCGGTGCTAGTATCTTCTCCTGCTCTTTTCTCCCTCACTCTCACTTTTCCATTTAGTTCATGTTAGACATGATTAGATCGTACTAGAAAACACAATTGACAAATTTTGACTTATTTGTTATTTAAATCCAGTGTTGTCTAATTCATCTTACCAAATATTTGTAGTTACAATTTATTCCCTGCTTGTATGCCAGTATATTTGGAATACTCATTTTGCTGATACTTTTTCCATTTTCCAAAAGGTTATCAAATTCATAATCAAGAGGTTGAAGAAGGTATCTGCCAGGTGCTTGCCAATATGTGGTTGGAATCCCAGATTATATCCATATCCGGTACTGATTATGCATCAACCTCATCCTTTTCCCCTGCTGTCTTGTCATCAACAGCACAGGGGACAAGATCTCCTTTTGAGAGGAAACTTGGTGAGTTTTTCAAACACCAGATTGAATCGGACACATCAGTGGTGTATGGAAATGGCTTTAGAGTCGGTAACCGGGCAGTGCTCAAGTATGGCTTACAGAGGACCCTAGACCACATCAGGATGACAGGAACCTTTCCTTTCTAATATATTGAGGTCCATTTTTTGTCAGATCATAGCTTGGCATTGTCTTGTATTAGAATCTTGGATCATCCTATAGGAATTGTCTCAGTATAGAAGTTTTTGGGGAAGATTGACGGAGTCAATTTTTATACCTTGTACATTTCATTTTATTACATGTACTGGTAGAAATCTATAAAATTGTATTCATTTTTTATTCTTCTTGTCAATTGTCGAAGTGATTTAGTAATGATATGGAGCTTTTTTGTGCGTTTTATTGATGTCCGCTTTTGTTGTTGATTCATTTATACCTTGTATATTTTATGGGTCTCTCTCTCTCTCTCTCTCTCTCTCTCTCTCTCTCTCTCTCTCTAATACAAGGGTTTGTTGGCTAGCTGCTAGAGCAATTTTTGCTATACAACTGGTTGGATCTACCCTTAGTAGACAGGTGTTTGGGGGCCCGAAGATGATAATTCATGAACCCTTTTATGTGGATTGAAGATTATCACCTGTGATTAAGAAGTGACGAAGAAACTAGGAGATTCAGATAAGAAGCCACATAAAAATATACCAAATTCGAGCTAGCTCACGCAGACTGCAGACTGTGTGCCCGAGTGAGAAGGTTCGACTGCAGAGGCAGGCTAACCCACAACACAGGCCGTTAGGCCATGTCTTTTATGTGCCAGGCCCGGCTCTAGACTTGAATGACTGTACATATTAATACCGCTTTAGAGTGTGAAAAGTGATTTTAAAAATGAGAACATATATGACACTCATCAAACAAGCTTAAACTAATTTGTGAAATACATGGGATAAACAAAATTCTCTTCCCATGATAATGCCTCATGGCTCTCTTCACTCCCTGAGTAACTTCTTCAAATTCAATTGAATTTTCAGTAGACTCGACACTACCTCACCCATGTCCGGTCTATCAGCTGGATCTCGTGCCAAGCAACTTAAGCTTAACTTAACCACTTGAAAGGCATGTTCTATCCCACCATTTTCACCGAGGCCAGGGTCAATGAATTGAATCAATTCTGTTTCTGCATTTTCTTCTTTCATGATGGATGCTATTGCTGTAGAAATCAGTTTTTTAGTACCATCATGTACAACAGCATATTTGCCTGTTATCAATTCTAATAGTACCATTCCGAAGGCAAATACATCGACCTTGGGAGTGATCGGATCTGTCTCTAGATACTCGGGTGCCATGTACCCTTTCGTGCCCATAATCTGCGTTGTCATTTCCTCGTTGTCTTCATCCGTCCCTGATGTTCTTGCAAGACTGAAATTTGCAAGCTTTGCCCTCATATTGCAATCCAGAAGAATGTGACTGCTTTTTATGTTGCTGTGAGCATATGCTGGTTTAGTGAAGCTGTGGAGATAGAGGAGTCCATTGGCAACATCCAGTGCAATCCGGATTCGCTGATTCCAGCTTTTTGCCTCTTTAGATCCTTTTGTGTTTAGCCACTCTCTGAGAGAACCATTTTTCATGTACTCAAAGACGAGGTATGAGTAGTCATCGTGTTCACAGATGCCGTGGAGTTTTACTATATTGAAGTGATTGATCTTATACAACATGTTCACTTCAATGCTTGCATTTCCATTTCTCCTTTTAACTGCTAAAACTTCTCCAGCAAAAACTCCGCGGTACACAGAGCCCTTTATCCTCGTCTTGGATCCAAAGTTTTGGGTAGCCTTCTTTATTTCGGGGAATTTGAAAACTTTGAGTGCACGATCAAAACTTGCAATTTCGACAATCAAGTCTTTAGGAGAAAATGTCATCATATTTTTACTTTCTTCACATGGAAGAACGCATATTTTCCTCTTATGAAATAGAAAGACGAGGATTATAATTAGGACTAGTAGCAGCGAAATACCTCCTGCAACTATACCGGCTGTTGAAAGAACCCTCTTCGATTTTCTTTTTTGAGCACTGAAACCAGGTAGAGGCGATGTGGTGTGATTGTGATCCCCAGGTGTAGATTGTGAGCTTAAGGGTCCACTATGCAGAGGAATTAGAATAGTTGTGAAAGGATAAAGTGTTGGATTTTCAACAGAAAATCCATTTGCTTCACTTATTTTATTCACGCTGACATTGAATCTTTCACTCAAACTAAGCAGAGTATCACCCCAACCCACTGAGTATGTCAGCAGATACTTGGATCCATCTGCAGTTTGACCCCTGCTCGGACAGGCACATCGTAGTGGAACCCGTAACTCCATACCTGGAACCAAATCAAACTCACTGTAATTATTTGCACTCTTTAAAGCATCACAGGTTGACAATCCCTGATATGTATTGTTTGCTATTTCAAAGTAGGTTTCATGAGCAGTTGGGATCTGATATGCCGCGTTGGCTTGATAGTACTGACCCAAACACGAGCAATCAACTGGAATTATAACTTGCTTGTCTGTTGGGAAAACTGTGAACCTTGTAATATTGTTGATTTGTGCAACATCATATTGGTTTGAAGACATGAGAGCCGAGATTAGAGGCACCGAATTGTAAGGATAACGCGCTGTGAAGGTTAGGAACGTCCAGCAAGAATGATTTAGGCCATTGCACGAGTAAAGAAAAGACTCAGATGGTGCATCTTCGTCGTCACTGTTACAACTCATCGCTGAATTTCCTGAGTACTTTTGTTGTGCTCTGATAGACGAAGTGAACAAAATGTAAGTTACAAAAGTGTTTAGAATCCAATTCATAATAATTTTCATTTCTTGAAAGCTCTTCAAATGGACGGTATAACTAAGGATTTCGGGGGTGCTTATCAATTATAGAAGCTTTTCTGTGCTACAGGAATAAGCGCGTCGAGGATTTTTAAATCGAGTATGATGTATATAATTGACTAGAACGACAAGGATGATGAATTCGCGCCAGAAATTAATTCAAGTTCAGACAAAATTCCTTGTATTGTAATGAACTCGAAAGAAAACACGAAGACAAGACAATGGTTTGAGACATTCTATATAGTTTGTAGGTGATTATGTTGTTTCTTTTTTGGACACAGGAATATTGAGGGCCCCACCCCACCCCACATGGATGATTCTTAAATTAGTTCGTTAAACATCTTATAGCCCGTGAATCAACTGTTTTTTTATCAATGGTCAAGCTTCAAGGAAGTTAGGTGCTATATGTAGTCATGAATATCCGACAAGATCTTCAACTGGGCTATTTCATGGTTGAAGTAGACGGCAAATTCCTTTCAAAGTAAACCTGATCTCTAGAGGGAGATGATTTGAAGAGTCTA